>JAJMCG010000029.1:0-86229 GCA_030572895.1 Jamesozyma jinghongensis
TCGCTTACCACCAAAAGTACGTTGACGAACAATCCAAGAACGAATTAAAGAGAGCCTTCACTTCTTACGACAGAACCTTATTAATTGCTGATTCTAGAAGACCAGAACCTAAGAAGTTCGGTGGTAAGGGTGCTCGTTCTAGATACCAAAAGTCTTACCGTTAAGAAGAAAATTACACATTATATTTTTCTCTTTTCGTTATTTTGTATTTAGACCTTTTACTTTACGTAAACTGTATATCGTACTATAAAGTGTAAAACGTTATTACTATTAATTAATTCTTTTTTACTGGATTGCCTCCTATATTTTAGACAAATATGTCGATAACTTGATGTATTATTGACCATTGACATCTCTTTATGATATGGATTATATTTATGAAATATAATGGTATTTAGCCTATTTACAAAGTTAAGTCGCTATTAGTTCTTTCCGGTGCTCCCTGATACGCCAAAACATGATGATTATGTTCTTGGTGTATTTTAGGTACATTCGCGTTCTGTTGTGTCTACGCGTAAAATTTGTAGGCCTGGAACGAACTAATAAATATCAAGCTCATATTCAATAACACAATAACCTACAAGCCGACTGCCTTAGTTTTATATCTAAGGGAATACATTTTAAGAACAAAATATACCCAAGGTTATACTATCGAAATTTGAATAAGGTTCATTGCGAACGCCTATAGGAATTGCATCTATATCATGAATAACTTAATTAAAGCTAATATCTTAGAACAAGGAAGTCCTATAGCTCCTCAATCCCCAACTTTCGGCCAAAATGGCATATCAGACTTAGAGCTTATGAAGACTTTAGACAATGCTAAGCAGTTTGTTCAAAAGTTGAACTCATTTCAAGCTTTGAGTCCAGTCGAAGACAGAGACATGAAATTAGCTGCCAATCAAAAGACACCTGCAGATTGGTCTGAAGACCACACACAAGAGTTTAATAATTCACAAATGGAGACTCAGAATGCTTTATCTGTGATCAATTCGCTTATTAACTCTCTGGATCAATCTATAAAACAAATTCAACAATTGAAATTCAAAAATATGATGCTAACATCAAACAATAGTAGTATAGCCTCGAGAAGTGAGGTTGAAGGTAACCTTCAGAAACAGGAATATCAAAGAATTAAAACGCAATTTTTATTGGACAAACAGGGTCTAGTAGAAAGATTGAATGCGTCGGACGGTAAAGTAAAGAAGTACAAAAGAAGAATCGTAGAGAAGAATAAAGAAATTAATAAACTACTCAAAGCTTTACACGAGAATTCTGTCGATGTAACCCAATTGGATATATCTTCATTAGATTGTATAACATCTAGTACTTCCTCAATAAGAGTAAACACTCCAGAAAATAAATCTAAAAGTAAAAAACCGAATATGCTGAAGGCCCTAGGCGCTTTGGCAACACAGGTACTAAATGATGATACTGAAGATGCATCAATAAATCAAACTTTCATTCAGAATTCTATTAAAGGTGACGAGGATAACACAACAGAAGCAGAAATCTCGTTTTACCCAAATCATGGTTTAAATAATCACAATAACGAACACAATCCAAATTCTAATGTACTCTTGCCTAGATTTAATAACGGAGCAATACTACCAGAAATTAAGATAACAAATCCCAAGCCAACTGTTACTCTGCCTAAAATGAGAAGTTTTAGTACAATTGATGGGTCAGTTAAGGACACATAGATTTATTTTCATTGAATAGTAAGTGTCACAGATAATGGGATAATACACATTTTTAGCAGAATATGTTTCATATTTAATGTCGTAAATAATTTACCGAACAAAATGTATTAATGTGACATTTTCTAATACTAAGGGACATCATTGATACATGCACATAAGTTTAACTTTTTTTCATTACTAACTTTTTTTATTGGTATATGTAAAATATATACTTATATAAATAACACATTTTCAATGTAATCCTTTATATGGGAGTGGTATAACTTAATAGATACTCACATACTATTCAACCGTTTTTGGAAAATTCTGCCAAAAATAAAAACCCTCATTAACATCAAGCATCTCATTTTTATTAAAATTACTGAAATTCTTCTTATTTTTTTGGTTATGATTTTGAATACACGTGTTAGAGAGAAAGGAACATAATACGACTAAAGAATACATAATTAACAATCCCTTTAATTGTTTAAGTAAGTAGATGGATCAATACCTTCTTCTGGGAATTCAGCAATCTTAACATCAAAACGTTCTTGGATCTTAGCTAAGACTTCTTCATCTTCCTTAGAAGACACGAATGAGACAGCTAAACCCTTGGTACCAAATCTACCGGCTCTACCGACACGATGCAAGTATTGATCAGCTTCAGTGGTCAGATCGTAGTTAATGGCTAAATTAATACGTTCAATATCAATACCTCTACCGAAAACATCTGTTGAAACACAGATACGCTTTTCGAAGTCCTTGAAAGCCTTGTAACGAGCAATACGTTCTTCTTGTTTCATGTGACCATGGACGGTGATAGCTGGGAAGTTGGATTCATTTAATAATCTAGTTAATTCGTTGGCTCTGGCAGTAGACTTAACAAAAATAATAACTTGGTTAAATTCCAGGTCATCCAACAATTGAGCTAATTTACGGTTCTTTTCACGTTCTTCTAATTTAATATAGTATTGTTGTAAACCATGTAAAGTTAACTTAGCTTCATCATCAACAAAAATTTCCAATGGATTTTGCAAGAAACGCTTACAGATTGGTCTAATTTCTAGAGATAAAGTAGCAGAGAACATCATAACTTGTTTATCTCTTGGAGTGGCTCTAAAGATTTCTTGAACATCTCTTCTCATATCTAATTCTTCTAAGACCTTATCACATTCATCAATAACAAAATTCTTAACATGAGATAAATCGATTAATTTGTCTCTGACTAAAGCCTTTAAACGACCTGGAGTTGCAACAACAATGTGTGGGGCAGTCTCCTTGTTCTTCAATAATTCAGCATCCTTAGCGATTGGAGTACCACCGTAAAAGACAGCAGTCTTTACATCTGGCATATATTTAGAAAATCTTAAGTATTCGTTACGAATCTGGTAAGCCAATTCTCTAGCGTTACAGATTACAACAACAGATACTTCACCTGGAACTGGGTCTAACTGTTGTAAAGTAGATAGGACAAAAACAGCAGTCTTACCTAAACCAGACTTAGCTTGACATAGGACATCGGTACCATGAATGGATTGAGGAATAGTGTGTTGCTGCACCTCAGATGGATGTTCGAAACCACAATCGATAATAGCTCTTGATAACTCTGGTTTTAATAAGAAATCCTTGAAACCAGTAGAATGAATACCAACGTAGGAACCCTTCTTGTCATCACCTTCAGCGGTTTCACCTTCAGCAGTAGCAATTTCACCGGTTTCAGCTTGGACAGTCTTGTCGACTTGAATTTCTTGTTCGTTATCAGAGTATTCTAATAAATCTTCTTCACCTTCGTGGGACATTTTAGCTTTATTGCGTAATTATTAATTAGTCGAGAGTAAAAGAAAGTATCCTTAATCCAATAGATAGCTTAATTGTATTCAATAAGCAAAATCTGAACTAATATAAGGTACGTTTAATAAAACTTGTCGTGTTTATTTGCTATTTATTTTCCTTCAAGAAAAAGCATTTGTCTTTTTCGAATTGCCACCAAAAGAGTAAAATCGTTTTAAACGGAAAATCCGGGTAAAATGATGTGCATGACGGTTAACTAAACTTATATATACTACTATCTTGTAAGTAAATGCATATTCGTATGTACACATTTCTGACTCTGTAAAGGTTATTGGGGGACCAACTTCTTTAACCTGTCAAATATATCTTCCACGAATGCTCGGGACTTGACATCTGCAATGGTTTCGTACAATTTCGACTCGTTTTGCTCAATTAGACTCACGACATCGCTAACTTGGGCGACCAAGCTGTCCTCATAGATATTTATCGATGCATTTGTATCAATTTGAGTTCTATCCGTATCCAGTCTTACTCGTTTCACATTTCTGCTGTCCATGTTGCTAGTTTTTGTGTTTTCGTCATCTTGGGGATAAGTCTTTCTGTTAGCACTTGTTACAGATTTGAGGAGAGTGTTATCATTATTTATATCAAACCTACCGCTTTCTTCCAAAACTCTTCGATCTAAGTCTTCTATCGTAGTCTTCATTAAAACATTGAAAATTTGGGACATTAAGCTAAGATCCCAGTCCATGTTTCCCAATTCAAATTCTAAAGGTAAGCCACCAGGTGATCTTAGTGTTAAATCTTGGACATAATTGTATATCCTTTCATGCAATTCATTGTATATGACCTCTTGGAATAGCTGTTCTTTCCATGGCACCGAAATTAAGGTGCTAGACCTAATAACTTGTGCGCAAGTAGACGGATCCCAATTGAACTGTTCATCAAAACCTTCGAATATAATCAACGGTAATTTTTTATCATTCTCTTCGTTATCAATAGCAAAATCTGAAGGATAATCCAAAGTACTTCTTTCAAAACAGTCGTTATAAAAATCCAACAAAAGTTTTGTCAATTTCCCATTTTTATTCTTAAACATCTGATCAAGATCTGTTCTGCCATTCTGTAATTCATCATCAACATTGGAATTCGATTCTGATATATTTAGGTATACCTTATTGTTGAAATATTCAGGAAATATTATAACCTTTGGAGGTAGAATTAATTTCACAGAATAATCCATTGGTGATATTTCAAAGCAAGTAAAAAGACTACTTTTACTTCCCTTATGGAGATTTGTCCTAGTAATATAATAAAAATGCCTGTTAGTTGGTAAAATATTCACCTTTTCTTGAATTAATGTAACGAAACATTTCCAGAGGTACGCTGAATTATTCCTTCCATTTTTCAAGTTTTTGGTAAGGACGTGAACTGAACTATTCTCTGATCCATACAATATACTATCTTTATGACGATTCATAAAGTTTTGATGCCATTTTTTACCCAATGAGATATCATTGACATAAGATCGTACACATGCCTTTATCTGCGTTCTATTCATTATGTTACCCATTGCATGGCATACACGTTGCACCTCTCGCATCAATCTTTCTTCTTTATCAGGTGTAATCTTCATTTGCTTTTCATATGATTTATAAATATTATCCTGTCTATTTTCACTCTCATTGTATTCTTCACTATCGTCATTATCTCTTACACCGTTATCTCTAACATTTATCTTGGCATCCCCTGACGATGAAGAAGATGTATCATTTTTGTACTTTAATCTATCATATAGAGTTGATTTGGGTATCTTGAAATATAGTGACACTTGCCTATATGAATGCTTCTTCACAGTTCCATCTTTCAGTTTTGCTCTTTCTTCGGTATGCATGAATTCCACAGCCTGTTGGATTCTCTCTTCTTTATTGGATGCCAATGGTATATTAAATGCTCCCAGCCATGCACTGTGTACTGAACTCAATGCTGCAAGAGTAGTTGGGTTCGAGCTAGAGTCACCTAGAAATGGTGTTATTCCTGATAATGAAGAAGACGCAGTTGTTTGTAGATGAGCCACCAATGGTTTCTTTGGTTGGGGATCAGACGCTATCGATAAGTCTATGCTATTGGTAATTGAATTAGAGGGTAAACACACCCGTTTATTCTGATTATCAATGTTATTTTGTATATGATCTGCTATGTGGTTTAATGACATATTCAGTACCGGGTCAGTTACCGAATCCATTATTATATGCCTTGTATAAATGTATTTTGTTTTGCCCAATTATCGGACCAATCTTTCTCTCAGTGAGCTTTAATTCTTTAATAAAGTGTGTTGATTTGGTTTTGCGTCTAACTAGTGGTATATTGCTTGTAATACCAACTGTGGAAAATACTTAGCGGAGAGATCGTTGCTTTTCAATATCAGATTATCCTATAATTGCAGTGCCTTTAACTACTCTAAATTGAAACTAATACTTTGAGTATTAATAATAGGTTTTCAACTTTTGTGAAAGAGTGGTTTGGAGGGTAGCTATCTCTTGTCAGCTGCATTAAAGTTGCATTTCTATTTTGAATAATTGATAGTCACTGTGATCCGCTAGCGGAGAATCGTATCCGAAAAATAAGAGCATCGCGTAATGAAATCACAGCGCAGTTTTTTAGAAACAATTTATGCTTAAATAGGTATAGATCTTTTACAAACACATATATGAGAAGTATGGAGAAGATGCAACTTAAAAAAATGAGGAATTTGCTCTAGACTGAATCTCTGCCAAAAAAATAGACTTTAAACCAGTCTATGGATACCATGACACTATTTCTTAGGGATACACACATCCCCAGATAAATAGATTTCCAGAATATAAATGCAAATGGGCTACCTTGCAATTGATAATGTTTACCTGCTATTTGTAAATCAGCAATTGCTCTCTCGGAGCCAATGTATGCAACTGTTCCTTTGTGGCTATACTTGAAATCAACAAGGTGTGTCTCAATCTTTCGGATCTTTTTCCTTAATTTACGAACAGCCTTTTCGTTGTCGACAACTCGAATTATTTCCCATCTTAATTGATCAATCTCATATATCTTATTAAACAATTTTCCCAAGTATTTCCCTTCTTGATGAGCAACTTGGGCCGTAGGGAATAAGCCAACATGAAAAGTACAATCACCAAGTGCGTAAATTGAATTCTCTACTCCAATAACTTGTAGTTTATCATTAATTAATAAACCACGACTATCTATCTGGGATGGAATTTTTGACATTAATTTGACCGTGATATCTTTGGCTGCCAACCCAGTGGCCCATATTAGAAGGCCATAAGGGATATCTACTGTTTCTTCTCCACTCTTGCATGTGACGTTATCCTTATCTACATTTTTAACCATCGAATTAAGTTGTAAATTAATATTTTCTTTTTTGATAAACTTTTCTGTGTATTCTATCAAAGATTTGTCAAACATGTTTAAGATATTTGGTAACGCTTCAATTAAGGTGACAGACATTTCCTTTGATAATACAGGCATCCATTTCGATAAATCATCCTTGACAAAATCATTTAACTCAGCAGCAACTTCTACACCTGTAGGACCACCACCAACAATAACAAAGCTTAGCAATTTTTTTCTTTGGGGGTCACCAACTTTTAGAAAACTTGCCCTTTCAATATTATCAAATATTTTGGTTCTGATCTTTTGTACGTCAGAAATTTCTTTCATAAAAAAAGCATTTTCATATACTCCAGGAATCTTAAAGGTAGTAGATTCCGCACCAACACTAACGACTAAATAGTCGTATTTAATCTCTTTTTCCACCTCGCGTTCTGGAACACATTTTACAGTAATGACTTTATTTTCAATATCAACATCTGTGGCCTCTGCCTCCAAATATTTAACTTCCCCTGTTTTTCTCATGATTAAAGATCTAATTGGTTCCATTATTGATTTTATATCAATTGTACCTACTGGAGTAGATGGTAAGAAGGGAGTAAAAAGGAAATAATTTCTTGGTGAAATGATAGTAACGTTGTACTTTGTTGTATCCAAACTTTGTAAAAGGGATACAGCTCCCCAACCTGTTCCCAGGATAACTAATTTCTTTCTTGGGGACCCATTTTCAAATAATTCACTCTGAGGCTGTTGGGGAATAGGGTGAAGTTCCCTATAGAGTGAATAACCGCTATACACAGTACCTGCTAAAATAATATATACAGAATACTTGAAAGTGTTACCTGCAAATTTTCTGAATTTTGAAATCGGTTGTAATTCTGATGCCAAATCTTGATTTTCCTTTAATGGACCCTTCCATGAAGTTGATGTGAACTGTCGTTTAGCTAAAATTAAACTTCTATTGACCTTTGGAATGGCCTTACCGAATCTTGTCAAATACATTGGCCCTGACTATAAACAGAAAAATTCCTTTTGTGAATTCTCGTAATTAAATCAAAACCAATAACTACAACTAAATAAGAAACAATTGCAATATCTAAATAATTCCATTTTATATCTCCAAACGCCACTGGAATGTTCTTGAATTCTGCGGCACTTTCTAGCCCGCCACTGCTACCCCTAAAAAATCAGAGAAATTATGTAACACAGTCATTAAAGATACACATAATATATATATATATATATATATATATATAATGATTAACAGACGTGTTCTAATGGCTTGGAATCGTCGACAAACCCACCCAAGTCAGTCTTTAGGGCTCTGTTGAATTGTTCAAATAAAAATCCTAGACAACTTTCAGTGATGGCTGCATCGTATCTACCTTTACTGGACTCATCACGAATGAAAGCGTGTTGGGCTTCTAAAACTTCCAAGAAAGTGAAACGAACACCATTATCCCTTAAGGTCTTTCTGATTAAATCTCTGCCCTCTGGAGGGACATGAGTATCCAAAGTACCGAAAATCATAACCATTTCTTGTTCCTTACTGACTTCCTTAGAGACACGTTCTAAGGAATCATCATGCATACCAAGACCTAAGGTTCTGGAATGAATATCAGTTGCAAAGAAGCAAGTAGCACAGCTAATCCTTTTATCCAATAAGGCCCTAAAGGCAAGATGACCACCTAGACACATACCGGTGGCACCAATTTTCTTCCCGTTAAAGTTTGGTAGGGAGTACAAAACATCACAACAAAGCTTGTTATCCTCATCATATGACTCTAATGGCTTCTTAATCTTGTACTCATTACCATCGTCCGTACCTTTAACATCATAAGCCAATGGCTCAGGTCCAACAAAGTTATGGTAGATAGCTGGTGCAACAACAACATAACCCTCAGAACAGATCTTTTGGGCAAATCTCTTGACTGGACCAGTAACTTGGTAAATTTCACTGTAGACAATTACACCTGGGAACTTTGCATTTGGATACCCCTTGACCTTTGGGGAGTAAATGTAGACACGTAAAGTGGTGCCGTCCTTAGTTGGAACATCCTTGTAAGATTCAGTTAGTAACATTGTAAATTTGTTATAGGCAATCGTTCTCTTTAAAGTTTGAAGAAGAACTAGAAACTTCAGTTACTAATCCCTTATATAATTTTCACTCCTGTAACTCCGATTCCAACAAAGAAGAGTTTCCCTTTCTGGCGATTTTTTTGATGTTTTCCCATTTTAGGAAATTTGATATTTTGCTAATTTTGCTTAGTTAATTTTGTATTTTTACCATTATAATTAAATAGTGATTATTAAATTTATCTGTATAGTTGAGATTGGCGATATCTAGATGAAAGTTAGAGGGACTGTAGCAGAGCAATGTCATGGGATAACAAGAACAAAGGAACGGTGTAAAAGAACTGTTCGGAATGGTAGATATTGTGGGCTGCATGCAGCTCAGGCTGAAAGTTACCGACAGCAAACAACATCTGATGCATCGAAGATTTTGATGCCTGGTGGATTTCCCCATAAGACTTTGGGGGTTAAAAGGCTTGAGAAACCTGGATTTATCTATATTTACACCTACAAAAAATTATACGATGCCTTAATGAACCACAGAACTAAGGACTTGAAATGGTTAACTATAGATAATTCAAAAATGGGTAAGGGTCAAACAAGATATAGATGGGATGAGAAAGATTTGATTTTGTGTAAAATTGGGTTGACAACAAAGTCAAATGCGGAATTTCGTTTGAATGAATGGCGGAATTCTTGTAAACATGAAATTGTAAACCTTACACCGGCAAACATTGATGCATTGATTGATAACACCTCAGTAGGAAGACTAACATATATGATGAGCAAATTAAATTTAAAATCTTTTTCAAAGAATAAATCAAAAACTATACTTCATTGTAAAAATATTAAATTATATACATATAAGGAGAATGCTTTCTATACTGATGGCAAGGGAAAGATGAACCTACAAGAGATTGAAAGCAGCATACACAATCTTATGTGGAATACATACGAGAAGGGAATAATTTATTGTGAAGGTTGTTCAATTTCAAAACAAACTCCAAATTATCAAAAACACGTAGAATGGGTTAGAATCCCGATTGCACATTTACCTAACGTATTAAAAGCCATAGACAATTTTTGCTTCAGCCAATATAATATTAAGAGGTAAATAGAGATTACCATTTTTGTTGGAGGGAATGGACTTGTTGTAAAATATTTGATATAATATTCATTTGGGTGAAAGTAAATCTTTCGGATGTCAAATATTCAATACCATTCCTTCCTTCCAAAAGAAGTTTAATAAACTCTTTTGCTAGTTTGTCAGTTTGGTTCTGCTTTATTTTGTATGGTAAATAAACTAACAGTGCTTTATAGTTATTTCCATGGTTTACTTCCTTCAACTGCAATTCAGAGCTTAATCCATCATGGAATTGAACCAATCCATCTTTTGCGTACGAGTAATATGATGGATATGCCTTCCTCTTTTGGAGGGTTGTGATATTGATTATATAAATATCTTCATTCGGTGGAACTACTTTCTTTAAGAAGTATTTTGTAGCAATCATTATATTAATTAAATTTGCATTAAGACATCTCTGGCAATCAATAATAGCAGTTTTAATTTCACTCTCTAAATCTTCAATCTGGACATTATTAATCAGCATTGTGATTCTATTTGCCCTTTGATTTATTGAATTTATCACTTGGAGTACATTATCACTTTCGCCGAAGTCACAAAACCTATAAGTATAATATTGAGATTTTTCCAAACTGCAAGAACTAATAGTGTCAATATTTATTAAATTAACTTTATATTTGAATACCAACTCTTCACACAAAGTCCTACCGAAAGTTGTACTTGTCCCACCTAAGATCAATATAGCGTCTGATTCTGGTTTCAATTGTTTGGCAACCCCCACATGTTTGTATATTTTTAAAATATTGTTTAGAATTATGTTTCTTAACATTTTTTGAGTTCTTTTGTTTTTAAACTTTACTCTTATAAAGGGTATTCCTTTTGGTTTTATATATTTTACTGTCGCTCGACACAAATTGGAACTTTTTTTTTGTGAAGGAGAAGCAATCTGGAAAACTATTAGAAAGGTACTATTTGAAAATTAAAATATATACACGTTCGATGAGATAGCAACAGTATAGAGCTATACCCTGTAACACTATTAAAATGACTACTGCTGCTGCTGAACAACGAAAACTGCTGAGACAGTTAATGGGTAGAGAGACCCACAACAGATTTGGTGATCATAACAGAGGACAGTATAAAAGAAACCTGGGACTTCATGACCCACGTATTTGTAAATCCTACCTAGTTGGAGAATGCCCATATGATCTATTCCAAGGGACCAAACAGAGTATAGGTAGATGCCCTCAAATACATCTAGCGAAAGATAAACTACAATATGAAAGAGAAAAGAAGAACGGTAAGACATTTCCTGATTTTGAAAAGGAATACTATATTGTGCTATCAAAATTTATTAACGATTGTAATGCACAAATATCCATAGCATTAAAGAACCTAGAACATACATCAGAAGAGAGAGAAACAATTAAAAAAGTTACTCAGGAATTAGATATATTGGATTCTCAAATAGGGTTGATGATGCAGGAGATAGATTCTTTGGTCAAACATGATGAAATTGCAAAGGGGATGATACAGTCAGTTAAGATTCAGGATTTGCATGAAAGGAGAAGTGATGTTGCCAAAAAAGTAAAAAATATAACGGAAAACGTTGGTCAGAGTGCACAGCAGAAGCTACAAGTATGCGAGGTCTGTGGTGCATATCTATCCAGGTTGGATACTGATAGAAGATTAGCTGACCACTTTTTGGGTAAGATCCATCTGGGCTACGTTAAAATGAGAGAATACTATGAATTCTATAGAAAGAATCGAACATAATTAATTGCTACATAGTTTTCTATCTTATAATAGAGTACCAGACCGAAACGATCACAATCTGTAGAGTTGGCATATACATATAATGTAACCGATGAAGCATTGGCCCTTCTTGTTAAACAAGTTATTAGATACTGAGTACAATGGACTCAACAAGATTAAAACTAGAACTAAATTTGAATAATATTATATAATAACCGTTGTGTAAATCTATGAATAAAATCAGTCCTTTTTCAATGTGTGTCTTTTACTTGGTGTGCTAATATGACTCGATGCCCTTGAAGAATATGGAGAATGTCCTGTGTTGTACATGACCGTTTGTTTACGAGATCCCAGTGGATCATCAGGAATTGGGGTGATGTTTCCAATGTTGGTAAATGCTATTGGGTTAGAATATTCGTTTGGATTTGGATAAGGAATAGAGCTATTAATATGTGTTAACAAATTATCCGAAGTTCCACCGTGCATATCTGTTGAAAACATCTGGGAGGTCGATACCCCAGTCGAGAACACTGCTGGATCATTGTAAATATTTGCCGGTACTTCTCGTCTAATTACACTGGCAGTAAGTTGTTGGGGTTGCTGCTTCCAGTTACTATGGTACAGATCAACAGGTGGTCCAAAGATAATATTTTTAGTTTTAACTTCTTCTGGGAGGTCTTCAAATTCCTTTTTTTGTTTATTATACGTCTCTTTTATCAAGTCCCCCGTTAAAGAATGAGTTACGAATAAATGGTTACGTGCAGAAGACTTGGCAGGCAAGAATTTAACAAAGCAATTACCACAATCGGTGGCATCCACCATAACATCCTGAACTTGCTTCGACATATTTGGAATTATAACCTTTTCATTTAATTCCTGCATGGTAGCTGCCGATATAATAGACTCATCTACCAGCCTGGTTTCATATCTTTCTATGACAACATAATGTAAGCTATAATAGTTAAATATTATAAGTAGACCTGTTAGGAAGGACACCTCAGAATATATCATAACAGCCATATTTATGGGCGAGAATGAAACAAATAAGTGAGTGATAAATTTTGAAGGTTTCCAATTTCGCAATTGATAAAACACTTTATTGTCATTATTATCCGCTATCTCCTTGTGTCTGTTCCTCGATAAGAAAATTTTTACCATTGACCAAAATGATGTTTTACTAATATCCTCATAATAACTTTTGCTTAAATCGTCGAGCGAACGCTTCCTTAGATTTGGCGAATCTTTAGTTTTCCTAAGATTAAACAATGAATATACTTTGTATTGCTGAAATAGGAATTTGTATGTCACGTAAATATTCAGTAACAATAGCGACACAATTCCAATAGCTGCCAGATAACTTAAAGTCTTGAGCATAGAAAGATACCATATGTGCACTCCCCTGGAATTTTTTATGCTATCATTTGTATATTTCACAAGATAATCATAACTCCTCAAAGTCTCGGACTTAGATAAATCAAAAGCACTCTCTTGATTTTGAAATTTGTGCTGATTGGGCTTAATTAGAGCGTCCTGTATTAGTCGTATGGTATAGAAGATAATTGTTAATCCTCCTCCAACTGGTTCTGCCACTGTTCTTGTTTTTGAGTCCCAGTCCACCGATTCAAATAGTTCATTCAGTACAATTTGCATATCAGCAGGAGGTAGAGATAGGAATGAGATGAACTTTCTAACTTTGTTTTGTTCCAGGATTTCGTCTTCCATGTCATCTGGACTTGGAAGTACTGTATCTCTAGAGAAACGTAACGACATGATTTACAAGTATATTGTAAATTTAATCTTCGTAGGTATTATAAAGCGTGCAGGTTTCGATGAAATTGATAAGAGAATTAATGTTATGTTGGCATGATATATCCCCTTGTCACATTGTACATAATTTATCCTAACTTGAATAAATAATGACAGGAAAATAAAAAAATCATGTCAAGACTGACCGGGTAAATATAGCATTTAAGCAACAGGTTCTATTACCAAAAGTAAAGAAGCAAATACTGTTGGGAAGAAATATTCTTTATCTTAGCCAGACAATGCAACCTTGTCAAACAATTGGGAAAAATGCAGTGTTTTACCCTTTTATCGTAGCGAGAATGTACAATACATGTTAAAGCTCGAGATATTAAACCTCAAAATAAAACATATATATGGAACTAAGTCCATTATTCATAACTAAACATTTTAGCAGGAAATTACGAAGGCGAAATGGGGGTATACACTCCACATTTGCGTTGTTACAGATATCTTTATTTGACTGTTTCAATATGAAACAAGACAAACCGAAAATGTTAAAAAATATTTCTAAGGAAACGGAATCTTAAAAGAGTACCATTTTTGTATAATAGGTATATAACCATACACCATAATCCAAAGCATGAATAAAAACGCTTCCAGGATTGATTATATTAATTCTAAACTGCTAGGACGTAAACGTGAAATAGTTGAAAACGTAATTGAAGAAATAGAACCTATAATGAAAGAAATTGAAACAGAGACTACGATAGATCGTAATGAAGTACTTCATGCCTGTTTAGAATTGCTCGGAGGAGACCTAATCCCATTGAATAAAAAATTTCATACAATGTATCTTAATTATGCCTTTGAGAATGAATTGCCTCCACAGTTGACTGCTTTAGATGCATCTCACCCATGGATGCTATACTGGATCGCAAATTCTTTAAAGATCTTAGAAACCGAAGATAACGCTCTATTATCTGATGTTGTCAAACGAAAAATCGTGCACAAACTCTTTGAGATATCGCCAAATAAGGGTCCATTTGGTGGTGGTATTGGTCAGCTGCCTCATATAGCGGGTACATATGCCGCAATTAATGCATTGTCATTATGTGACAATATAGATAACTGTTGGGATGAAATTGACAAGGATGCCATTTACAAATGGTTACTTAAGTTGAAACAACCAAATGGAGCCTTTAAGACATGTTTACCAGTGGGAGAAGAGGATACAAGAGGTGTTTACTGCGCATTAAGTGTTGCCTCCATGCTAAATATTATGACTGACGAATTGGTTGAAGGTACATTTGAATATTTACAAAAATGCCAGACTTTTGAGGGTGGTTTTGGTGGTTCCCCATTCGAAGATGAGGCTCATGGTGGGTATACCTTCTGCGCTGTTGCAAGTTTACTAATTGTGAATAAGTTGGATGACATAGATATTGAGAGACTAATGGAATGGTGTAGTGCGCGCCAACCAAATGAGGAACTTGGGTTAAGCGGGAGAAGCAATAAATTGGTTGATGGTTGTTATAGTTTTTGGGTAGGTGCAACTGCTGCGATCATTGAAGCATCAGGATATGGACTCAGTATAAACAAAAAGTCTCTGCGAAGATATATTTTAAATTGTTGTCAAGATGAAGCACAACCAGGTTTGAGAGACAAGCCCGGTAAACGTTCGGATTTCTATCACACTAATTATGTGTTGCTAGGTTTGTGTATTACGGAAAGCGTATTTGAGTTTGATAAGTCAACTGAAAACACAAACAAGGCATACTCAATAAGCTCCAATGCCACCAAAAATATAGCACAATATTCTAATCTTACACCGATAAATCCTGTTTACGGGATTCCAATTGATAATGTTAGAACATTTTGTAAACATTTTGATAAGACTTTATAATTGAATTTTGCATATTATTTTTATATATCTCATATTTACCTGAAGACTTAAGTATTGTCATATTCAATGTACTTTGTCTTTTTTTCTCAATAAGAGGTGGGGAAGCGAAGTTGAAACAAATAAATATTCTCAGGTGAAAATAGTGATAATTAGAAATTATATCAAGAAGAACTCCAAATTGATTGGAAACAAATATTAGAACATATAATAATGGATATATTTAGTAACTTCCTGGCAAGGAATAATAGAGAAGCAGGTTTTGCTTCTATTCCAGGTGGATTCCCTTCTTCACCTAACCCTCAACCTTTTCCAAGTGAAAGTACACCGATCTCACCAGACCAAGATAATCAGCTAACCACAAGATTCTCAACAAATAATACTATTTCAATAGTTTTGCAAATTCCTTTGCTATTTTTGTATTACTCCATGACAATTCTTGTCACTATAGTATCATATTTGAAACCCCTAGTAAATTTTAACAACTTCTACAACCACAAACGCCAACATGATTCAAACCATTATTCAGATATACATGCTCTTCTAAACTCTTTGACAATAGCGTCGGATACTTCGGTAAACACAAATGTGGGTGCTACAATTTATAATTTTGGATCCCTTTATAATTTAGAATCGGGGAGCTTGAATGCAAATCTGATACAAAAGAGTTATACAGAACTATTGGAGGCATGCACTAGTCATTGTAGATTTGGATTGATTTATTTGCATGATCCACTATTGGATAATTCTATGGATTATGTTAATGAAATCCTGTGTACAGAACAATTCACCAATATGATTAAAAAGTACAAAATATTCCTATGGTTTGGAGACATAACAAAATCCGAGGGACTACAAGTGGCAGATGCATTGAAAGTGAGACACTTACCTTTTGTTGGTGTTCTTAGTTTGAAATCATCCAAAAAGATGGAGTTAATAGTAAGAGCTGAAGGGTCCGTCCAAAATTATAGTGCTGACAAATTCGAAAGATTGCTTACCAAGAATAATCCACTGTTATTAGAGTTATTACAACAGAAGCAGAATTTAGAAATGGAAAGAATAATTAGGGAGCAACAGAATTCAAGATATAACGAATCGTTAAGACGCGACCAAGAACGTGACCGTCAAAGAGAGCAGGCAAAAGAAAGAGAATTGTGTATGGCAAACCAAGAAAGGTTGAAAAAAGAATGGCTTCTTTGGAGAAAACAGTTGCTATATCCAGAGCCAACAGAATCCAAGGACACGAGTAAAATTGCTATCAGGTTTGAAGATAATGAAAGAACTATCAGAAAATTTGATAAATCTTTACCCATAGAAGAGATATATGCATTTGTTGAATTAAAAAGACATGGAATTTTAGATACAGACGAAGTTTATCAGGGGGGGGACCAACCACCTTTGGGATACCATCATCAATACAATTTTCGACTGATCTCACCAGTGCCCAGGAAAGAATTGGAACAATCAAGAACAATATTAGATGAGCCTTCGATCTATCCTTCGGGAAATATCGTAGTTGAAGGATTAGATGATGCCTAAAGTCCATGTTAATAAACACTAACATTAATATGATTTGATATATAATACATATATAAAGAGGTAAAGCTAAATGCATGATTTTCGTATGAATTAGAACGTCTATTTTTTGGCGTTCTTCTTACCTTTCTTTTTCTTCTTTTTGATTAGACCATTCATTCCACTCTTCACGACACTTGAGTAATCTTGCCAAAATTTGTCTAAGGAAGTAGATTCGATAATGGTAGAACATTTAGTCTTCTTAGCGTGAGAACCATATGATATTCTGACTAATAGAGGATAATCTTGGGATGAAATAATTTCGGTTTCATTGTTTATGGATGCAACTTTCGAGATATCATAATGAGGTTGCTTTGTGGCATCGAATTCCGAGTTACCTTCAACTGGATCGCGCTTTATTAGTCTCTTCATTGTAAGATGTACTGTAATGTGTTTTTCGTTGGCAATTTTAAAAAACTTAGTGGCATTCACCAAAAAGTCTTCTGAACTGACACATCCCTCATTCTTCATTGTGTATGCTTCGTATCTTAACTACAATGGGGTTATAATTAATCTAAGATGTCTTGATTAAATATAATCGTCATACCAACAACTCCATATTTTTCAATTATCGCCTAGTGTCCAATTGTCGAATTTTTCCAAAAATCAAAAAGAATATTTGATCACATGACTAATTTCGAGATATCATAGAATATAATCTTTTTATATAACTAAAAATTTACATAGCTAACTATTGTCCTTGTTTAGTGTTCTTTAACTTCTCCAGGTGAAATTTAAGCTGTGTATATGAATTTATAACATTGTGCAATGTAACTTTCATTTTGTCCAAATCGTCATACACAATTTCATTGGTAATAATGTAATCTGGCATGGGAACCTCCAATATGTTTTTAGGCCAGCTGTGATTATTCCAAAATTTATATCCAACTGAATTTTCAACGACCGATTTTTTTAGTTTATTAGAAGCATACCTTTCAGTTATATCGGGTGACATTGTGTGTATGGATGGCGGGCTTGCACCCTTCGAAATATTGACTATTACGTTAGGCTTCTCTACTTCAACCTTCAAACTTTCATTTATCAGGTCAAATTCCTTAAGTATGTGTAAAATATGGGGACCACCTGACCTACTTCTAAATTTTCTTAATTTATAACCAGCGTATGTAACTGGATTATTGGTTATATTTATTGTCAGTTTATTTTTTCGGTTGGTTGGCTGACTGTTCTGTTGCGTAGACCTTCTTAATAATTCTTCTTTTTCAATTTGATATAGCTTTATTTTATTACATGAAATAAAATCTAAAAATGTTGCCCTTCCAGCTTTTAGGCTTTGTTCATTGATTTTCTTTCCCCAAATTAATATTCTTGCAATATAATTTCTCAGGTACCTGGGAGACATAACTCGTTCTGTATTACTTCTGTAACGAGAATTAAATATATCCGCAATTATTTTACTTGCAAGGGGAAAATCTTTAGTTTTGCCACCAATCCAAAAATTCCTAATCAGATATAGAGAATTTATAATGATCATTTCTTCCTCAAACCTATTTAACGTATTTGTTGGCAAAAAAAATTTTTGGATCTTCGATCTTTCATTTTCATTTTCTATTTTATCAATGCCTTTTACTTCTATCGCAGTCTGTTGTTCGTAATCATCCTCAAATAAGAAGGTGCCAGTATAAAATTCTGAATTTGGAGAAATCATACCATTTACCTTCAAAGAATGGATCGGTTGGTCATTCAATTGGCTATCAGGTGATACTTGTGTCTTTTCCAACGGTTCATTTTCTAAAGAATTGGTACTTTCAATATTAGGATCTAGAGCGACTGAACTTTCGATTTGATTTGTTACAGCTGGAGTCGGTATACAAATATTAGTATCGATGGAATTTCTAAATATCGCAGTTGAAGACGAATGTTTAAGTTGAATAAATTGTGGTTGAATATTAAAGCTCCTTGTTGTAAGTTGAAATGTATGAAGTTTTGGCTTTTTTAATCTATCCAACTCCTTTCCTTCGACACGAAAGTTCTCTTTAGGTTTATTTGGCATATAATCCGATATCAGAGAAGTTTCAGGCGATTGAATACACCGTGTTCTTTTGGCATTAACAGAATTTTTAGAATCTCCAATAACTGATTTCAAAACACCTTTTTTTGCATACATGCTTCTTTGAGCTACGTATGGAGGGGCTTTTAATTTTACAGTATTTAGATCTTTCTTGTCATTAATATTGATGGGTTCATTGTTCATTGCTTCTGAATTAGCAGTGGGCATACTTGAAGGTCTCTAGTAGTGCATTTAAGAGATTCCTTCTGTCACAAATTATCTCATCGTAAATAACCCTTCCATCTTAATTTTGAAGATTTTCTTCTTATGGTAACGATTTTGGACTGATTAATATTTCGGCTAAATGTTTAAAACAGACAATATTTAACCTCAAAAAGATAGCCGGTGATTGACATAAAAGGAAATTTTGAAATACACTTACCAACATATATAAAGTATAACGTAGATGATACATAATTCTATTAGGAGTGAGTAACTTCTTGTACCTTATTGATGACACCACCGTGTTCTTCAATGAGTATTCTAGCTTGTTCAGGATCTAAAGTATTCCCATCAGTGTCAAGGAAAATTTTTCTGCCTGGTTTTTCCAAGATTTCGTCAAATGAGTCTGAAATAGCAGCACTTAAAGTTTCTTCGATAGGTGTGGAAACAACAGTCCTACGTGGTTGATTGGATAATGTTTTCATCATTGATGAAGGTTCGTTTTCTTCAGCAGCAGCCTCGGCAGATGATTGTTGGATAACAGGTTCAATATGTTCTTGGACTTCTTCTTGAACATTTTCAACAATTGGTTCGACAACTTCTTTCACTTGTTCAGCAGCTTGTTCGATGTGTTCTTGAACTT
The DNA here is from genome assembly GCA_030572895.1 of Jamesozyma jinghongensis. Taxonomy (NCBI): domain Eukaryota; kingdom Fungi; phylum Ascomycota; class Saccharomycetes; order Saccharomycetales; family Saccharomycetaceae; genus Jamesozyma; species Jamesozyma jinghongensis. Next base: position 19,870 of record JAJMCG010000029.1, read on the forward strand.
GTTCGGCAGCTTGTTCGATGTGTTCTTGAACTTGTTCGGCAGCTTGTTCGATGTGTTCTTGAACTTGTTCGGCAGCTTGTTCGATGTGTTCTTGAACTTGTTCGGCAGCTTGTTCGATGTGTTCTTGAACTTGTTCGGCAGCTTGTTCGATGTGTTCTTGAACTTGTTCGGCAGCATGTTCGATGTGTTCTTGAACTTGTTCAGCAGCTGGTTCGATGTGTACTTGAACTTGTTCAGCAGCTGGTTCGGCAGCTGGTTCGATGTGTTCTTGAACTTGTCCAGCAGCTGGTTCGACAGCTTTCCAAACTTGTCTGTGAACAACTTGGTTATCATCCACACTCTCAACAACGTTTTCAAGTAAGTTATCATTCTTATCTAATGGAGTTTCAATGATATCTTGGAAATCAGAATCGGTTTCCTTAGCACGTAGTATTGGGGTACTAGTTGTGGAGCGTGGAGCAGTTAAGTCACTGTACTTAAAGTATTTGTATTGATCAAGATTTTCTGGGTAGACATTACAGTTGTAATCCCAGGATGATAACCACTTGGACTTCATACATAAATCTTGAGTCCATTCAGAACCGTAGATCAATGGGCTGTGGTCCCTGTAAAAGTAGATAGCTAAGGAAACAAATAAAGCAATTAATGTGTAACCAATATGTTTTCTGTTCTTGAAAACCATACCAATCATAGCATCTAAAGCTTGACCGAAAGCTAAAATAGCAAAGTAATAAGCTGGTAAGTAACCACTAATAAATAAGTTGTTTCCCAAGAAAATCATTGGAACGAAGTTAACAATGAAACCAACCAAGTATTCGAAGGTTTGGTAGTGGAAGTTAATGGATTCAATGTTTTGTAAGATTGGTCTGTTAGTTTGGAATTTGATTAAGTCAATAATGACGATAATGGCGTAAACGATTAAGAACGCAGAAATAGACCACCAGGTAATAGCATTACCAATCATGTAGACAGATCTGTGTTGTTGAGTCCAGAAATCAATACCACGACTTAAAATTGGCCAGCTAAAGGCAGAGGAATGGTAGGCATGAGGAGCACCCATCTTGTCGATCATTTCAAACATTCTCTTGTGGACTTCGACAAACTTTTGCCAGAAGGTTAGAGTTGGGTAGGATACCAGTTCAGCGTCATCTGGTAATAAGAAGTTTTCGTTAGATTCAACATACCAGGCGGTTAAATGAGCCTTACCTGCACTGGCACATGTGACTTCTTGTTGTTCGAAACCCCAAGATGGTAATTTAGTATCGTGAGAAAATAAGTAACAACCAGTCATAGCATGTCTTAATCTGAATTTGGTTTCAATAGCTCTAACATGAGTTTGAGCTGGGCCTGGAGCAGATAAGTCCTTATCAATTTCAATGGTCCAGTCATCATTTGGATCACCTTGAAAGTGTTCATAACCGTAACAGGAAACTTCTTTTTGCCAGTCACTGTTTTGAGAAACTGGAGCCTTATGATCGTGAGAGTGTAATCTACAGTGAGTTGGATGTAATAATCTAATCTTGGTGTGATCTGTTAAGTTTTGGAAATCGGTTAAAATCTCACCTGGTTTGTCGTATAACTCAATATACCATTGATTGTTAATATCTGCGTATGGATATAAGGTGACTTGTTGTTGTTCAGAACCGGCTGGGTAAGTATTCTTGTGGGAATGTAAGTAGCCACCAGTGGTACCGATGTGACGTAGAGTAACCTTGGAACCGACACCAACTTCGGCCTTTACGTTCTTTAAAATGTCATTACCGATTAAGCCAGCTCTGAATTCAGGAGAAAAGAATTGAGAAGCTGGGCCATCATTAGCACCTAATTCCAAGTGAATGTAGAAAGCAGAGATGTAGATAGCAACTGGAATAGCAATAAGTAGAGCTGCCTTGATGAAAATGGACTTAATAGTCTTACAGACTGGTCTGTTTAAGTCACCAATCAAGGTGTTAAACCTCCATATGCATAATAAACCTAACCAAACAATGGTTAAGCCACCTAACCACTTGGATGATACGGCAAAACCCATAGAACAAGCAGAGACAACTAAACAGCCAAGGGAACGACATGAAGCGTCATCGTATAATTCGGATCTTTTGTAACAGTAGACAGCTAAGGCAATGAAGAAAAGAACAGAGGAATCTGGTAACATATAACGTGAGACAGTAGCATAAGAATTTTCAAAGTTGAAAGCCATTGAAGTAGCAAAAGCAACCCATAATCTAACACCAGATAAACGTAAAGTGAAAAACATTAGTAAGACCGTTAGAACACCAAGAATGGCAGAGAAAGATCTTAGTTCGAAGTATGGAATACTTGGGGTGTAGTAATCACCAACAGCACCAAAATTGAAGTCACCTACGTAACCGACAATCTTCGAAATAAATGTGTATAATAAAGTATTCATTGGTGGGTCAAAGTCAATAAAGAATTCGTTCTTTAGGTACTTGGTGACGTTAGAACCAACATTTACTTCATCGAAAACCACACTGTTAGGCCAGCCTAAGTTGTAAAATCTAACGAAAAAGGTAACGATAGAGAGTATAAAAAATAGTGCCTTTTCTAAACGGTCAGCCTTGCAGCCTAACGTAACTAAGTTTTTAGCAGGTTCCTTGGTTAAATAAGGTCTGAATGGACCTTCCTTAACTGCAGGTTCACTGTCAACTACCTCTGCTTTCTCAGAGACAGTGACCTTACCTTTCTTGGCAGAGGCTTTACCATTCTTAATTCCAGACATATTGAGAAGTAACTATTGATTGGTACTCAATTGATATGCTGTGGAGTCTATCTTGGATGGTTTCCTAGTTTCGAGACCTTTATGTAAATCTTAACCAGATATTTTTCAATTATATATGAGGTCGATCATCCCTACGATCCGAACACGTAAGTGAAAAGTTGGCCGCGTGTTGTTAAATATCGTGCTGCACGATGACAATGAGAATGAGAATGACTCCAGTGACAAAGCATCGTGCATGGAGAGGTATTTAAGTTATGATTTATCTATGGATAAAAGTCCAACGGAAAGAATTTGAGAGCCGATATGTTGGCCATGTGAATTAGTTATTTATACACTGTTTTGTTGGGATGTATTTAAAAGTTAGCACTGCTTCCAGTATATTCAACGGATCGCGAGACGCATGTAATTAACTTTAAAGGTTGACTCAAACACATCCCTCTATTTTCATACTTCGGAATATATTTATCGTATGGACAGAATAAGTTTTTGATATAAACGATTAATAATTTATGGAGCCTCTGGTTGAATATATATTGACAGTGATTTTTTAATACCAAAGTTCTTTTTTAAATTATTTTCATAATTCTGACTATATGAATTTGAAATATAAGAAAGTAACAAAATAAAAAATAATTCTTAATTTATAATTCTTTCAAAATTAGATTCTATATAATGTATATGCTCATTATTATCACATAATATATCATACGTACTTTTCTTATTTAGCAACAGTAGTTTCGATAACTTCTGAAACGCTAGCAGATGAATAATCTTCATACGTTTCAAAATAAGCATTACAACTATAATCCCAGCCCGACAATAACTTGGACTTTTCACAAAGACCAACAGTCCATTCAGTACCGTAGACCAATGGCATATAATAAATAAAAAATGCGAATGTAGCGAAAAAGAAGGCAAGAATCATCAACTTACCAGCAGCCTTTCTATTTCTAAAAACATAACTGACAACAATATCCATCGCATGACCCAATGCAAGGATACCAAAGTAGTAAGCTGGTAAGTAATGATGTAGAAATAATTGACGCTTCATCAGGAAAGATGGGATATAATGAACAGCAAAACCTAATAAATAATGGATTACTTGGATATGGAAGTTGACTACGTGCTCATCCTGTAAAACTGGTTGGCCTAATTGCCATGCAATTAATTCGTAAAGGACAATAAATGCAAAGATGACTATAAATGCAGAGACGGAATACCAAACAACAGCATTACCTAATAGATAAACATTTCTGTTTTCCCTACTCCAGTAACCGATACCACGTAGCAACAATGGCCAAGATTCTGGAGTTGATTCATAGACATGAGTATCAATTAAATTCTTGTTAATAGTCCACATCTTTTCATGTGATTCAATGACCTTTTGGAAAAATGTCGGTGTCTTGTAAGAAGTATGGTTAGCGTCCTCTGGTAAGTTTTCGTTTAAATTATCCTCAATGTACCAATCTAATAGAAATGGCATACCTTGTGTAGCACAACTAACTTCTTGCTGTTCAAAACCCCATTGTGGTAATTTAACATCATGGGAAAATAAGTAACATCCCGTTTGTACGTGTTTTAGTCTAAATTTAGTGTCAATGGCCTTCACAAAATCTGTACCATTACCAGAACTCTTCTCACGGTGGATTTCAACCATCCAATCATCACCTTGAGTCCCTGGCGTTACAGCACTGCCCCCACATGAAACTTCCTTTTGCCAATCACTATTTTGAGAAGCTGGTGCAGGATGATCACCTGTAGTTAGTCTACAATGAGTTTGAGCATGTATTAATTTAATGACAGCACCAGCTTGTAAATCATTAAATGAACTGAAAGTGACACCAGGTTGACTAGATGATTCAATAATCCATTTGTTATTGTTATCTAGATGTTGGTATAAAGTAACTTGTTGTTGTTTGGAACCCTCTGGGTAAGTTTGAACATGGGAATGCAAGTAACCACCCATGGTGCCAGTGTGACGTACAGTGACATAAGAATCAATACCAACGTCATGCAAGATGTTGCTTGGGATAGAATTACCAATCAAAGTAGATCTGAATTCCGAGGAGAAGAAACTGGAACCGGAACCATCATATTTCAAGGTCTCAAAATGGATTTGAAAGAATAATAAGTAAATGACAGCTGGAACACCTAAAAGAAATATTAGTTTAGAAATTGCCACCTTGAAAGTGGATGAGATCGGTTTTTTCAAGTCACCAATCATAAACCATAATCTCCAGATGCACAATAGACCAATCCAAGCAATCGTGAATAAACCGACCCATTTCGAAGAGACAGCAAAACCTAAAGCGATACCAGTAGCCAATAAAGACTTGTAAGACTTTAGGGAAGTCGTTGGGTATATTTCATATTTCTTAAAACCATAGGCAGCAGCGGCAATGAAGAAAATCAGAGGGCCATCTAATAAGATATAACGAGAGATGGTAACAAAGGAATTTTCAACTGCAAAACAGGATGCACAGATTAAAGCAACCAAGGATCTAACACCCGACGCACGCAAAGTCACGTACATTAGTAATACTGTTAATGAACCTAATGTTGCAGAGAATAATCTCATTATTGTATATGGTACAGTGTCTGGATATATATCACCAATGTTATCGAAATCGAAATCACCTTTGAAACCAGCTAGGGAACCAACACCAGCATATAACATCTTAGCTAAAGGAGGATGTAGATCAAAAAAGTAGGTACCTCTGATATATTCAGAGGCAAAACCACCGAAATGAACTTCGTCAAAGACCACACTGTTTGGGTTTTCCAATTTATATAATCTAGTATAACAGGTGAATAAAATTAACCCAACCAGAGCAAATACTTCCTTCGATGTGGAAACCGAACGTAATTTGGCTAACTCATCAGTAGGGGTTGTGACTAAATAGGATCTGACTGGGCCCTTGGCAATGTCCAACTTTGGAATTGGATCCAGTTCTTCTGGAGCTATTTTGGATGATGCTTTTTTCTCTGAAGACTTCATCCTAATAAAAAACTTTCAGCAATAATAGAAGTATACGTTATCTATCAATGGTTTGTTGGTTAAGTTAGTTCACTACAAAGGCAACACAGAGTTTAAATAATTCGTTGTTCGATGCAAAGAACTTCACTATAATAAATAATAATGACAATGGCAACACGAAATTGATGCGCGAAGTGAAAAATAATCGAGATCCAAACGAAGTATACGAAACATAGAGATATTGGAATTTAGAGCCAAATATTGTACAATCTTAGTTTTAAAACAATGACAGAGGACAAATACACAGTCCAGAACCAACCTATAACTTATCTAACACTATTATTACAGTTGTTGATCTATATGGTTAAAACACAGAGTTTTATCCGGGTGACGCCAATTTATCACACAGAACGACCTGCTTTTTCAATTTTTTACTAGGGAAATTGCAAGAAAGCGAAGGGTGGCAAACTGTCTTAACAGTAAGAGAGTCAGCTTTGCCCTTGTTTTGGAATATAACAAGGATTCTCGAGAAATCACCCTGTATATTGAGCATCACAAGTAACCACAATATGTCTACTATTGAGTCTGCGAGAACTCTGGTTAAGGAAAAGAAGTATGATGACGCCGAGAAGATCTATTTGGAACTATTGAATAGAGATATCAGCAGCGCCAATGATAAGATGAAGAATGAACAAGAAGCCTGTATCCTTGAATTGGGTCAATTATACATTACCATCGGCGACAGCAGGAAGCTACGTGAGTTTATCCCAAATTCCACAGACTATATGATGCAGTTTGCAAAGTCTAAAACTGCCAAGGTATTAAAGACGCTTATTGAAAGATTTGAACAAGTTCCTGATTCCTTGGATGATCAAATATACGTTTGTGAAAAGAGTATTGAGTTTGCAAAGAAGGAGAAAAGAGTCTTTTTGAAGCACGCCCTTTGTATCAAGCTAGCCACTTTACATTACCAAAAGACACAATATAACGCCTCATTAGATTTAATCAATGAATTACTGACCGAATTCAAGAAACTGGATGATAAACCATCTTTAGTTGACGTTCATTTATTAGAGAGTAAAGTTTACCATAAATTAAGAAATTTAACAAAATCGAAGGCCGCTCTAACAGCCTCTAGAACTGCTGCCAATTCGATCTATTGTCCTACAGTTACCGTCGCTGAATTGGATTTAATGAGTGGTATTTTACATTGTGAAGACAAAGATTACAAGACTGCATTTTCATATTTTTACGAAAGTTTTGAAAGTTTCCATAACTTAACGACCGCAAACTCTTATGAAAAAGCTTGCCAAGTATTGAAATACATGTTACTATCAAAAATCATGCTAAATTTAATCGATGAAGTAAAAACCATTCTTAATGCCAAATATACCAAGGAGACTTACCAATCTCGCGGTATCGACGCTATGAAGGCTGTCGCAGAAGCTTACAACAACAGATCCTTATTAGAATTTAACACTGCTTTGAAGAATTACCAAAAAGAGTTAGTGAGTGACGACTTAGTTAGATCTCATTTCAATGCATTATATGACACCTTATTAGAATCCAATCTATGCAAGATCATCGAACCGTTTGAATGTGTTGAAATATCACATATCTCTAAGATGATTGGTCTGGATGCTCAACAAGTCGAAGGTAAGTTGTCACAGATGATCTTAGACAAGGTCTTCTATGGTGTTCTTGACCAAGGTAACGGTTGGTTATACATTTATGAAACGCCGCATCAAGATGCTACTTATGATTCTGCTTTGGAATTAATCGGTGAATTAAACAAGGTAGTGGACCAACTTTTCGATAAAGCTAGTGCGTTATATTAGTTCAATAGATGTATATATTTCTTTTTCAAATAACTACAATTTTAAATGAAATGAAAAGTATGTCTCCATCTTGAAAGCAAAAGACTTCTGAGCATATTTTGTTTTAATGTTACTTATAAATATTTCTCTCCATATATATATATATATATTTAGCAAGGTATCAACCTTCGAAAACCATAATGTCAATCAATGTCCAACTTTAAAGACTGACAGAGCTGTTTTCCAAAGGAAATTGTCCCTCAACTTTGCCTTGAAATTCAAACAGAGATTTTGATTCCTATTTATCACTTAAAAAATATAAAAAGTGATCACATAGAAAGAATTAACATTAGTGCAGTGATTAGATAGAAATACCAATACAGAGAATGTCATTTGGGAGAAGAACGTGGGATAGAGAAGAGTATGCTAATAGGATACCTACCTCAAAAGCAGAGAACCTTACTGAATCTGAACTCTCAGCACTCAAGAGAAAATACACCGATCACCACAAATTAATGCAAGGTGCAATAACGAATTTAAACAGAAAATCATTAGCCACTGGTGTTACTGCATTTAAGAAGGGTAAACAATTTGGGTTTTATTGTGACATATGTGATATGACTTTCAAGGATTCCTTGCAATATATTGATCATCTGAACCACAAGATACATCAAATTAAATTTGAAAATTTGTTTGGGGAACCATTGATATCTGAACTAAGAGACAATGATGATATACCTATAGAAGAGTTTACCAGTAGCTATGAATCCCTGATCAATCAATTTGTCAAAGAGCATGAAATAAAACCAAAAAATAATCTCATAAAAAAGCCAAGGAAAGTTATAGAAAAGGAAGACAGACCTGAAGAGAACGACATGTCTAAAATGATGGGATTTGCAAGCTTTGGAAGTTCTAAGAGGTAATACACTGGACAATCAATACTATTTATGACAGATAGCCAATTTTCAGATTGAAACATAAGTTACTATAATCCGAAGTAAAACTGAACTCGAACTCAAGATGTTCAGAAATATCTCTTTGAAGATACCTGCATATACTCATATATACATATTATATAATGTAATTTATGATTAAAATTCAACAATTGGACCAGAACCGATACTTCTCCAAGTAGTCATATCTATATTCCAATCACGCCATTTATCTAACATAACACGATCTACTACAGGAGTTTCAACTACTTGTGGATTGTTGTTATATTGAATTGGAGGAGGTGTTGCAGAACTAAAATTGGCAAATTGAACACCTGAACCTGGCCCCTTATTCGTTAACTTAGATTTAAAATCTTCTAATTGCTGTTGTAAGTCAGCGTTGATACTCTTTGATTGTTCAATATCAAATCTGGCCTTGTCCAAGACAATCTTAGTTTCTTTTAATTCGTTCTCCAAATCTTCTATCGTAGTCTCTTGATCCATTTTAGCAAATTTCAATTTTTTATTTTCGGCTGTGAGTTCTTCTAACTGTTTCCTCAATTCTTCAATCTCTTTACTTTCCTGTTCTTTCTTAATGGATGTCATAAAATCTATATCACCCCCTTCTTCATTGGTAAATAGATCATCGTCTTGTTTATTATCTAATGTAATTTCTTCAGTGTCTTTCTTTTCATCAAGAGCACCAACTGTGGCATTTTCAGTTACTTTAACTGGTTTAGTTTCTTCCATCTTTTCCAGTTCAGTTTCTTCATTTGGTTTGCCTTGGCTAACTTCATCAATCTTTGATTCTTCTACATCTTTTGGTTTATCTTCTGGCTTCTCTTCAATACTTTGACTAACGGCCTCCTTAGTTTCATGTTTGTCCTCAGTGACATCGTTCTTTTCTTCAAAGGCTTCGTCTTCAGCCTCAGTTTCTCCTAGAACTGGTGTGTTTTCGGCAGTTTCCTCAGTACCGGAAACTTCAGTAGTTTCTGTTGTATTCTCCTCAGTCTTAGCCTTGTTCTTCTTTTTGTTCTTCTTGTTCTTCTTTTTTTTCAATTCTTCTACTCTCTTTCTTGCTTCTTCTAGTTGTTTAGCCCTCTTATCTTCTTCTTCAGACATTATGCAATTGTTACTATACTTATCTAGCTATGTAAAACTTCTGGTCTCTCGAAAGATCACTTAACTTAACTATAATAACTTTTTAACTTTTTGCCCAGTCCAATATTGACGATTTTCTCTTGCGACGAAATTTCAAACAGCGCGATCTCAAACCACGAACAAATACTCTTTCACTATTAAAGACACATATATCGTTTCAGTAACTTGTTTCTTACAACAAAATACCCACACTCACAACCATAAATATAGCAATAATGGAATTAGATTTACAAGTTGATCCAAATTTACACTCGTTGATCACGTCTACTACCCACAAGTGGATCTTCGTTGGTGGTAAAGGTGGTGTCGGTAAGACCACCTCATCCTCCTCCATTGCCATTCAAATGGCTCTAGCTCAACCAACAAAGCAATTCCTATTAATTTCCACTGACCCGGCACATAACTTATCTGATGCCTTTGGTGAAAAGTTTGGTAAGGACGCTAGAAAGGTTACTGGTATGAATAATTTATCCTGTATGGAAATTGACCCAGCTGCTGCTTTAAAGGACATGAACGATATGGCCGTTTCCCAACAAGGTCAAAATGGCGATGGCTTAAATGATTTATTACAAGGCGGTGCCTTAGCTGATTTGACTGGTTCTATTCCAGGTATCGATGAAGCTCTTTCCTTCATGGAGGTCATGAAGCACATTAAAAGACAAGAACAAGGTGAAGGTGATGCTTTCGACACTGTTATATTTGATACAGCTCCAACTGGTCACACTTTGAGATTTTTACAATTACCAACCACCTTAGCTAAGTTATTAGATAAGTTTGGTGAAATTACTGGTAAGTTAGGCCCAATGTTAAACTCCATGATGGGCGCTGGTAATGTCGATCTTTCAGCTAAATTAAACGAATTAAAAGCTAATGTAGAAACTATTAGAGAACAATTTACCGACCCAGATTTAACCACTTTTGTATGTGTTTGTATCAGTGAATTCTTGTCCTTATATGAAACTGAAAGATTAATCCAGGAATTGATTTCTTACGATATGGATGTTAACTCCATTATTGTCAACCAATTGCTATTTGCTGAAAACGACAAGGAACACAATTGTAAAAGATGTCAAGCCAGATGGAAGATGCAAAAGAAGTACTTGGATCAAATCGACGAATTATATGAAGATTTCCATGTTGTAAAGATGCCACTATGTGCTGGTGAAATCAGAGGGTTGAACAATTTAACCAAGTTCTCCCAGTTTCTCAACAAGGAATATGATCCTGCTGCTGACAACGCTGTCATTTATGAATTAGAAGACAAGAACTAAGCAACGTATTTATCTATATAAGTTTTTCAAGTTAATTAATAGAATTTATTGTCGCAAGTAAATAATCCAGCAAAACGTAGAGTGTTTAGTAACACTAATATAGACTACAGACTACAGGGCAGATCATCATGATTCCTCTTAAACCCTAATTGTATTCTATATTAGCAAAATGTAAATATCCCAATCAGGCAAATTGGAACGCGTCAACAATAAAATTTTCCAGAAATAAAACACGAAATGGATATATATACTGTGTAAAAAACGCAGTTCATTGAACTTTGAAACACATCCAAATTTCCATAGCAACGGATTTCTCTTTTATACTTTGCATATTTCATAGCAACTTCTTTAGATTGAATTCACAATCTAAATAAACTAACGTATACACATAATGCATTCGTCTACTGCTACTTCTGCTGCCAAGAGGGAACATTCAGATGAGATTCTCCATTCCAACAAAAAGCAACAGACTACACTAGGAGAGACTTCGAAAGTGGTGATTGGAACTCTGATGAGTTTGATTCCCGGTAAGGAGTGTATGTTTGACGTCACTGATAAACTAAGTACTACTGTAGGAAGGAGTAGAGCTTGTGATATCGTCTTACAGGAACCTGATATCTCAACTGTACATGCTGAGTTGAACCTTATTAAGATGGAGGTCGATGGTATTGAAAGACAACTAATTAATATAATAGACAGAAGCAGAAATGGTACTTTTATCAATGGTAACAGATTAGTGAAAAAGGACTGTATCCTTAAAAATGGTGACAGAGTGATCTTTGGGAAGAGTTGTTCCTTTTTATTCAAATATTCCTCTAACAGTAGCTCTGAGTTACTTGAAATGAATGGAGCCATTGAGAAGAAAAGTGAAATTTCTGATACTGAAAAGGGTGAAACTATCTTTAAGAAACCACAATCTAGTTTTATTAGCAGTCAAAATGCAAAAAAAATGGTTAAAGCTACAAAAGCATTGTCATTCTTCGATAAATACCAGCTAGGTAAGGACCTTGGTTCTGGACATTATGCTATTGTTAAGGAAGGTACTAATAAAACCACAGGCCAAACCGTAGCTGTAAAGATTTTCCATGCACAACAAAATGATGACCAAAAGAAGAGCAAACAATTTAGAGAAGAAACAAATATCTTGATGAGAATCCAACATCCAAATATTGTTAATTTACTGGATAGCTTTGTAGAACCAATTAGTAAATCTCAGATACAAAAATATTTGGTTCTAGAGAAGATCGACGACGGTGAATTATTTGAAAGAATTGTCAAGAAGACTGCACTTAGACAAGATGAGACAAAAGCTATTTTCACTCAAATCTTAGTTGGGTTAAAATACTTACATGGTAAAAATATTATCCATAGGGATATAAAACCTGAAAACATTCTATTGAATATTACCAGAAGAACCTCTCCAGAACAAAGACAAACAGGCCCATGGGATGAGGATGAAATTGACATTCAAGTAAAAATTGCTGATTTTGGTCTTGCAAAATTCACTGGTGAAATGCAATTTACTAATACATTATGTGGTACACCATCATACGTGGCACCAGAAGTCCTAACGAAAAAGGGTTATACATCCAAGGTAGATATGTGGAGTGCTGGTGTTATTCTATACGTCTGTCTATGTGGGTTTCCACCTTTCAGTGATCAATTAGGCCCACCATCATTAAAAGAACAAATTTTACAAGCCAAATATGCTTTTTATACCCCATATTGGGATAAAATCGATGATGCAATCCTTGATTTAATCTCTCACTTGTTAGTATTGGACGCTACAAAGAGATTTAGTGTTGATGATGCCTTTGCTCATCCTTGGTTGAACGATGTTTCTTCATTAAATGTTGCAAAGGAAATGAAACGTTTACAGTTGACTGATGATAGATTACCAAAAACTTATTCTGAGCTATCTTGTTTATAAGACAATCTTAATAAATACATACAAAAATAAATGGCTCCCTCAACTATATATAAACGTCATTAAATAAATAATAATATGTTTTTGTTTTTTTTGTATCAAATGCTATTAATATAAATATATATACACTTCTACCACTTACTCAATTGCTCCATCTTTTCTTGTAACTCCTTCTTAACCTTCACACGCATATAGAAAATATCACAGTTCTTATTCGAACATAAGACCTCATTATGCAAAGTCCCAGCACAACGTTGACATTGAGTCCAGAGACGTGAGAATTTTTCTTCCAAGTCTCGAACATCATATAACGCTTGCATGTATAATTCACCAGATCTTCCTTTACAATTCGAACACACAGTGGATTCACCTTTACCTAATGGACCTTTACAACTTTTACAAACTTCAACCTTCTTGACAAAACCTAGTAAACCACCCTTTGTAAAACCTGTATTGATCTTAATGGACTTGACAACGAACATCGAATCTGCCTTTTTTTCACCAATAATCGGTGCCACTATACTAATGATCGGATTTTGTAATTGGTTATTCAGGTAATACTTGGAATCAACTTGTAAATTATGTTCCAATACGTACAATGGATCCTCAGCTCTATTGTATAATTTATCGTTACCACCCGTGATGACATAATCGACACGATCACCGACATTTGGACCCATACCATCTCTTTTCTTCATACGTTCCGCAAGGACCGCATGTGGTTGTGGGTTTGTATAATTTGGTGCTAAAGTCTTTGAGATGATAAGCTTGGAGATATCGACTTTATTATGTAGAATATCATCGATTGTCTTTCTGACAAATGAAAGGGCACCGTCAACGTCTCTTTCGATAAGAATCTTTTTCAAAACTTTATTCATGACGATGGAGACTAATGAACAAGAATCACGACGAACAGATGCCAACCCCTTTTGGTCCAATTTATCATATTTATCTGTCTTTGTCCAGTATAAACCAGCGTATCTTTTCTTATTAATTAGTAAATATGGGAAATATGCCTTTTCGAATTCCAAATTAATTGGATGTTTGAATAAAGTAGAAACGTAAGCGGCAGCTTCTGTACCCAAATCCATCGCTTCCTTAAGATCAGCAGTACCGAATTTGACCATAACAGAATCTGTATCACCGTAAACAACAACGGAGTCATGTTTGTAACCATTTTTTATCGAGTATTTCTCTTGAACTGCGTTCTTTGTCATTAAGATCATCTCACGACCAAATGCTGTGACAGAGGATGATATTGCGAGACATGGTAATTTACCAACGGTAGCTCCTGTGAAACCATAGACAGAGTTAGCTGAGATCTTCAGAGCTAATTGTCTACCATTTAAAACATTTCTTTTAAAGGGATCCTTTTCATCTCTTAAATCCTTCTTTGCCCGTTTTCTTGCAGAAATCAATTCATTCAAGATTGTTGGAAGGATACCACTTCTTACCTTTGAAGTGACAAAATAATCATTATTGGGTGTTATGATATAGTCCTCATCCTTCTTTAATTTTAACCTCTCTACTGTGGCCTTGCTACATAAAGTTGTGTAACATAGGTTATGTGCCATCATGATACTTGGATATAGGGAGTTGAAATCCAATGTAGCAATCGGGACATCATAATAACCACGGATGGGTTCAATGACTGTAGCACCTTCATATTGTTCATCAGAGGCCTGTGATGACATATTTGGTATTACTGTATCAATCTCAATACATTTTCTAAATAATTGAGAGACGACTTTAATCTGTTGACCACGGGACAATAGATATTCGAATGGAACACCTGTGACACGTGCCATCTCTGTATAATTAACTAAAGCCATCAGTTTTTCCAATAGACGTAATGGTAAGTAAGCATCCTTCAAACAATAGACTGCTAATCTTCTTCTTGTCTCTGCGTCACCATTTTGTAACTCTGTAATGATACTATAATGGACATCTTCCTTTTGTTCACCTAAGAAGTGTGCAGAGACCGCATTCAAAGTGTATGACCTCAATTTATATTCACGTTGAATAAATTGCAAAAGATCTAATTGTAATCTACCATCAATGTTTACGTCCTTAGATTCCCTTGTACCGTATGCCTTTGACGAGAATACAGTTTCTTTAATCTCTTGTTTAACGTTTGTCAATCTACTGAAATAAGGGAACCCTTGTAATTTCAAAGCTCTGGCTCTATCGATTAAATATGGGATATCAAAATTTGTGGTGTTGTAACCAATGATAACATCTGGATCTACATCAACGATAAATTGTTTCCATTTCATCAACAATTCTTGTTCTGTTGGGAATGAATGGATCTGAGATCCCGTGATAGGTGCACATGTATCCAAAGTAAATACGTTTCTAACAAAAGGTTTCTTTTGGCCCGCAACAGCGACTACATTAGCGATTTGAATCACTGGATCCATCTCTGGTTCAGGGAAGACACCTATTCTCCCAGCACACTCTATATCAAATGATAGAATTCTTAATGGTGCTGTATGAGACCAATCGCCTTCTGCTGGATGTGATACTAGGTCTCTCCAATTGACCATGACCTCTAGTTGTGCTGTAGAGACGCGATGCTGTGAGTCCACCATACGATATTTACCCTTTGGTAAAGTGATCCATGACATCCCAACGATACCACAATCTACCATGAGTCTAATGGTATAGGCGATGTTATCGTATGTGGTGGTTCCATTTGAGAACCAATCTTCGAATGTGATATGTCCTCTTTCAAAGCCTGTACGTAACTTGTTGACCGCTTGTGGTGTGCGAGCGTATACCTTCCAGAAGGGGATGGCGATATCACCAACGTAACCCCAAATGGATTGTTTATTTGTTACCTCTATGGAGTCTATGGTATTATCGTATTGTTCATTCAAATAAGCAAGAAAATCTGTTATTCTTGTTGGGTTTGCAGTGGCCGGTTGCGGAATGTATAGATAATGTTTGAAACCTGTTACGTTACAAAGGACTGAATGTCCATCTGTGGTGACCCCAAAGAATCGAACAATTGTGGATGTATTTTCATCTGTTTGGTAATGCAATGTTGCTTGTTCTACTGATATTTGTTGAAAGGAGATGTCGTGAGTGTCTGGTGAGAAATCCTTGGGGATTGGAGTTCTTGCATGAGAAGTTGTTTCTAACTCGATAGCATCGTGTTCCAATTGTGACAGTTCATGTTCAAAAGCGGACTCCATCTGTTTACCGTGAAGGTCCTCATCCTTTGCCTTAAAACCTTGAGTCTTGAATTTACGGTAGTTATCAGTTGGAATGATCTCAATTGTTGATACTGGTTCTGAGCCCACTGAGTGATCCAAAGAGGATACAGTCCTTGGTTTTTTGTCTAAAGAGTCCAGAGTGGAATCTGTGGGTCTCTTTTGAGAGGTCATTTGTGCCGATTGCTGAGTTGTGTTAGATTCTTGTTAAAATGATGTTCTGATTAAAATGTCTTAAAAATATGGGCACGCGTCGCGTCACGTAAAATGGGTGTGGATGATTTTTCCATGGGGGACTAAAAGTAAGATTTGACCTGCCAGAGGTAATAATTGTAGAATATAGTCCTGTCAAAAGTTCAGTTGATGGATGTCTACCTAAAATAAAGAATGTGTTTGAAGTGTGGGAATTGCTGCTGAGCGTCGAGAAAGAGAGAGAGTGCATCTATTGTTTTGAGTTGGTGTATCACTCTGTTTGCAGTGGAGTGTAAATTTGACAAATTATATTATATTGAAAGTGGCGCATTATATATTTATATATTAAAGAATAGCCGCCCAGAGAAACACGTCTGTTACCCGCACTATTGGGTGTTTTGTGCGTGTGTTTCTATGTAATGAGTTTCTGTGCAAACAACTACACTGTGTAGAAAGCATTGGTTATTATATTATACAGTGTAATAATGAAATACTCTTTAAATGTGAGAACACACACACGGCAGTCCGTTGGTTGGTTTGGAACCGTTCAGTTCAACAACATTTTGGCATTGTTTTCACTCGGTTTAATAATATGTCCAGGAATAACCGCCTCGCCCAGTACGGAAATATAAATAGCAAAAGGTTTTTGGTCTCTGGGAAAAACCCTCACAATGGCACACAAATACATAGGAAACCACAATGACACACTCGGACATCCAAAGGGAATACATTGAGGCAGGCCAATCTCATCTCTTTGATCACATTTCTACTTTGAATCAGCAGGAGAAAGACACTTTGTTTCAAAACTTAGCAAAAGTTGATCCGGCCTCGATAGTACAAAAATATAACTTGGCATTACAGAAGTTACAACAGGATAAGAATGCTAACCCAAAAATTACTCCTCTACCATCGACTTCATACGAATCAACTATTAATAACCCAATCGCTACAGAATCATATTCAAAGATCGGTTTGCAGGCAATCAACAAAGGTCACGTTGCTATCATCCTAATGGCTGGTGGTCAAGGTACCCGTTTGGGTTCTTCGGCTCCAAAGGGTTGTTACGATATTGATTTACCATCCCACCGCTCCCTTTTCCAAATTCAGGCTCAAAGAATCATCTCATTGCAACGTATAGCAAACACGTCATTTCCAATCAGATGGTACATTATGACCTCAGCTCCAACTAGGGAACCAACTGAATCCTATTTTAAATTAAACAATTATTTTGGACTTCAACCATCCCAGATTAAATTCTTCAATCAAGGTACACTCCCAGCATTGGACTCCACGGGTTCTCATTTATTTTTAGCATCACCAACTACTCTCGTAGAATCACCAGATGGGAACGGTGGTCTCTACAGGGCCTTATTGCAAAACGATATTCTTACAGACATGAAAAAAAATGATGTCAAACATGTATACATGTACTGTGTAGATAACGTTCTTGCAAAATTAGCTGATCCCGTCTTTTTAGGCTATGCGATCTCTAATAAGGTAGATGTCGCTACGAAAGTCGTTCGTAAGAGAGATGCTCATGAATCCGTAGGGTTAATTGTCTCCAGAGATGAGAAACCAAGTGTCATCGAGTACAGTGAAATCAGTGATTCCCTAGCAGAGGCAAGAGATCCCGATGGTTTACTTCGTTTGAGAGCAGGTAATATCGTCAATCATTATTACTCGGTTCAAGTCCTAGAGACCGAACTAAAGAGATGGGTAGATGGTATGGTATGTCACATTGCCCGTAAGAAAATCCCACATTATGATCCAAAGACCTACCAGTTGGTGAAACCAGACGAAATCAATGGTGTTAAATTGGAACAATTCATCTTTGATGTATTTCCTCGTATTCCAATGGCAAAATTTGGATGTTTAGAGGTTGAAAGAGCACAGGAATTTTCACCTTTGAAAAATGGACCAGGTTCCAAGAATGATAATGCAGTTACCGCAAGAGATGCTTACTTAGACTTAAGTACGAAATGGTTGAAGGATGCAGGTGCTATCATCAAGGAAGGTACTAGAGTAGAAGTCTCAAACCTCTTGAGTTATGATGGTGAAGGGTTGGAAAAGTATAAGGGTATTGTCTTTGATAAGGATGGAGAATTAGTTGAGTGAGCGATTTGTACCTGTTTGTAAATTATTCTTTAGTTGAATTATATTGTAGCATTTCTAGCTCGTTGATATCGAGAGACGCAAACTCCTCCTTCGAAGTTGCCTATTACATTATTCTATATTAAACCTACCTATGAATATACATATCTTAATTTCTTACTTTATAAATTTAATGAATTACAGTTATTAATATTTGATCGCTGGAATAATTTTTACATTTATCTTTGATTGATAACGAAATAAATTAAATGCCATGCATGTATACTAGGTTTAGTTCAAAATTACAAGTCTATGAATTTTGCTTGTATTATATCATACTACACAAACTCATGCGTATGACTCTTGATATCATTGGCCTCTCTTGAGATTTCTTCTTATCAGAGGAATTAATCAACTTAGATATGCTGTATAAAAGTCACATAAGTCATCTACACTTATGACACCTTATATAATGACATTATTATATTACGATACTTACATAAAATTCATGATTACATAAATAATATTAGATAGAGACCATATATTCCACACATTATTTCGCCGCAATCATTTATAATTGTATATCCATCTCATTCACCTTACCAATGGGACTACTCTCGTTCGCGTTCCCATTCCCATTTACATTAAACACTTGAAATTGGTTTTGTGCTTGCACCTGAGCTTGTGCTTGAGCCTGTGCCTGTGCTAGGGCCTGTGCTTGAGCCTGTGCTTGAGCCTGTGCTTGTGCTTGTGCCATAACTTGAGCTTGCACCATTGCCTGTTGAGCCTGCGCTTGAGCCTGCGCCTGCGCTTGTGCTTGTGCTTGAGCCTGTGCTTGAACCATAGCCTGTGTCTGTGCTTCAGATTGTTTCCTCTTTGATGCAAATTGAGATTGAATATATTGCTGATGGTTCATCTCAGACTCCGAGGGTTTCGTTCCATTACTAAACATCTGCTGCTGTTGCTGTTGCTGTTGCTGTTGCTGTTGCTGCTGCTGCTGCTGCTGCTGTTGTTGCTGCTGTTGTTGTTGCTGTTGTTGTTGTTGCTGTTGTTGTTGCTGTTGTTGTTGTTGCTGTTGTTGTTGCTGTTGTTGTTGCTGTTGTTGTTGCTGTTGTTGTTGCTGTTGTTGTTGCTGTTGTTGTTGCTGTTGTTGTTGCTGTTGTTGTTGCTGCTGCTGTTGCTGTTGCTGTTGGTTCACCGTTGGATATACTACCTGATTATTTTTACTGGTCAGGTTTGGGAACTGAGACATTAACATCTGTTGTTGCAACTGTTGTTGCATCTGTTGTTGCATCTGTTGTTGCTGCTGTAGCATCATTTGCTGTTGCTGTGGAGATATTTGTTGCTGTGGTTGTCGCTGTTGTGGAGGCATTTGTTGTTGCTGTATTTGTGATGGTGGATGTTGAGGCGGTTGCTGAGCCTGCTGTTGTGCAGGCATTTGTTGTTGCTGATGCTGTGATGGCGGAGGAACTACTTGACCCATTTGCTGTGGCACTTGCCCTTGTATTGGTATTGTATTGTTAGATCCCATTGGCATCATTGAAACATTCGAATTGTCATACCCTTTTGGGAAACCACCCATGCTATTGTTATTGTTCATGTTATTATTTGTCTGACTTACGGGTAATAATGGGTATATGTAATCATTTGGATAATTTATAGTATTGTTATGACTGAAATTATTCGATAATACATCAACTGGTGTATTTTCAACGAAATTGTTCAACAATAGGAAGGATTGCCACCATTCAAGGAGAAAAGTATCAGAGGAATTAATAATCATCTTCGATTTTAATAAATGATCTGGAGATAAAGTTGACAAATTATGAGAGTTCATATTACTATTATTTGTTCCATTTGTCCCCTTTTCATCATCGTTTACCGTAGAAAGAGGTACTTCTGCTTCCTTGAGAAATTGTTTAGCTGTCTCAAAATGTTTGTTCTCCAAAAGGTAGTTGTAAACATGTGCATATAATAGTTGTCTTGAGTTGATGGCCATCGCATCAGATACAACTATATTCTTGTCAAAGACGGGGGTCTGCATTGGTAAAGAGGATTCTTTTAAGGGATCCATCGTTGTGATTGGTGTCTTTTTAGTGGACTTCCTTTGTTTTTTGTTGTTCTTAGAAATGGGCCCCTTGCTCTCATTATCGTTATCATTATTCTTAATGTCGAGGTTGACGTTCATCATTGGAGATTAGCCAAGGTATTACCTGTCCTTTGATTGTCTTTGTTAAAACTGATTTACACGTTGTTGATATTTTGGAATCTAATTACTTTACCGCATTTTTCGAGTAATCAAAAATGAAATTAGAGTCAAAACCTGATAATCGCATAAACACGAACAATAAATATGATTGGCATTATAAGAGTTATTAACAGAGCCAACACAATCAATTCAGTAAGGCGATTAAATGTATTGGCCATTGAGACATCTTGTGATGATACGTGTATTGCATTGTTGAAACACAACGCATTGAGCTGTACTACTGAGATCAAATTGCACGACAGGAAAACACTGAATAGTGCTTCCAAAGGTGGAATAATACCCACACAGGCACTCGAACATCATCAATTAAGCCTTGCTCCTATGCTTGCTAACGCCTTGAAAGGTTTAAGTCCCGAGGATAAACCGGAGTTGATCTGCGTAACTAGGGGACCAGGTATGTTAGGCTCTTTGTCTGTAGGATTAAACACTGCTAAAGGCGTGTCTCTGGCCACTGGGATACCCATGTTGGGTATCAATCATATGCTGGGTCATTTATTGATTCCAAGAATGTTTGATACTAGCATCAAGTTTCCATTGTTGAGTTTGTTAGTTAGTGGAGGGCATTGTATGTTGATTTATAGCAAGAGTGTAATAGAGCACGAGATTGTCTGCGAAACCATTGATATAGCTGCAGGCGACTCTCTAGATAAATGTGGAAGAGAGATTGGCATTAGAGGGGTTATGATAGGAAAAGAGATGGAGAAATTAGGTAAAGAGATTACAAATGAAACTGATAATATTATAGATCAGATCGTATTACCTAATCCGTTAACTAAGATGAACAAACACAAGCATGCCTTTTCTTTTGCACCATTTCTAACTTCTGTAAAAAAATTCTTGGACGTAAATGCTTTAGAGAACCTTTCAGATGTACAAATCAAATTATTAGGGAACAAGATACAGGACGCCATATTTGACCATATTGTTACCAAGATAGAACATGTTTTAGAGTCTGATCCAGAAAAATTTAAAGATGTTAAGGGTTTCGTCTGTTCTGGTGGTGTCAGTGCTAATTTCTTCTTAAGAAACAAATTGGAAATTATGCTTGGAGATAAATTTGATAAATTCTATTATCCTAAACTCAAATATTGCACTGATAATGCCGTTATGATAGGATATGCCGGTATTGAATTATATAACCATTTCCCAGGTGGTATTAGAAGCGAGCTGGATATTTTGCCACTTCGTAAATGGTCCCTTGAAGATCTGGCATCTATACCAGATTGGGTTACTAATAAGGACTAGATACACCCACTATATGTAAATAAATATAACAAGTATAAATATATAATCTAACGAATCATAATAATATTCCACATTTAATCATCAAGATAACTTGATGTAATGTTGAATTTGTCGATTAGATTTCTCCAAGATGGCATATCCATTTGAAATATTATATGCTTTTGCGGTGTATCCTTTCTCTTTTGTCGTTCCATAGCTTCTCTATTAGCATCCTTATCTCTTAATGATTCTTTAATCCTTATACACGGGAGGCCCGTTTCATCATCTGTCTCTAGGACAATCTTGCCTTCTTTGATTAGGAAACTAGTGTAGAATAAGTTCTCAACTGATTTAGGAAATGATTTTGGATCAATTACAAACTTGAACAATGAAATTTTCTCATTATTTCTATTCTTCTTAACTAATTTCCGGAAACATCTCTGTACATGTTCAGGTGTAGCCCTCTCTTGGGTGGTATTAAGTTCATTAGGATTAATCTCCACAGCTGTCTTTAGATCGCCTACGACATCATGTGCACGTCTTGTGATGGGACCTCTGACCTTCTTTTCAACATCAAATGGACCTATTAAATGATCCACTGTATAAACATCATGACTGAGGTTATTAAACAAAGCACCCATCCTAAACCAGTTAAATTGATTAAATTGATTATATGGTTCAAATTGTTTAAGATACGTCTTTCGTAGAGAGTTTTCTTTAATCTTGTCTGTTTCCTGATTCCTAGCAGAGGTTTCAATGACATCGTCGTTATTACCATCAAGTTGCTTATTGTTACCACCAGCATCCTCATAATCTTCGGCATCCTGATTCTCCAGGACATCGGAAACACGATTTGTTACCTCCCTGATATCGTTTGATAAAAAGTACTCCTTTAACATATACCTCCTTAAATACCCAATTATATCATCCAAGTCCACAAGAGCAGCACCATTACCAAACTTTAAATTTCTGACACTGATCTCTGCCAACTCACTGACAGACAATAAAGCTCTGGCATCCTGTGCAAACACCGAGTTGTTTTTGACCCCTGACGTATCTTCCAACCGCTCAAACAAAGAGTCCACTTCCTTCAATTTGTCCATAACCACGTTTATATCACCTGTCCTCAGCACTTTAGCTCTATCTCTAGCGATATCCGATTCCAGTTTTCTGTATGCCTGCAGCGTCCCAAATACAGCCTGATCATTTTCATCCTCTACTGGCTGCGTCTGCCTTCTAACTGAACGGCCCTCAGCCGTTGCAGCTGGTCTCTTCCTATGCAAAGACATCCTTTTACCCTTCTATCGTTGGTATTTTAGTCCACCAAAGTGTCTCATAACAACAAATATGACATTTGATATACGCGAAATTCACGTGATGTCGAACATATATATAACTGGAAAAAATTTGGAACCTGATTCTCCCATTGTCGATTTACACAACAGGGCAGCACAGCAATATGAACGATTTCCCCTACGATCAGGGGTTTGAAACACATTTTACTGATGACTTTAGTCTTCTCAATGATGTTCCTCCATTTGGAGCTGCTACGTCTTCGTCTTCCTCGAACTCTACGGCGAATACCCCTACATCACCATCGAAACTGAAACGAAAGAGAGCAAAAGGGGAGACCCTGGATATTCTGAAGAGGGAATTTGAATTGAACCCATCCCCATCCATACAGCAGAGGAAGAAGATTTCGAAAGTGATTGGAATGCCCGAAAAGAATGTCACGATTTGGTTCCAGAATAGAAGAGCAAAGTATAAGAAGAAAAATAAGCTAAAACAGGCCAAGAGATTTGATAGCGAAAGTGACGAAGACAGTGAGAGTGAAATGGAAGATAATGAGGAGTCAAACCTGAGGTTTTTTGATCGAATTCCATTGAATATCAACAAAAACTACTATTTGATTGACGTGTGTTCCATAACTGTGGGCACGTGGAATAGAATGAAGAGTGGTGCTCTACAGAAGAGACAAGGGAAGATGATCAAGAATTTGAGAAACTTGTCTCCCAAATCATTAAATGAAATTATGGCTGAATCTACAGATTTAGTAGTACTCATATCGAAAAAAAATTTTGAGATCAATTATTTTTTTAGTGCCATGGCAAACAATACAAAGATACTATTTAGAATATTTTACCCAATTGAATCAGTCACCAATTGTTCTTTAACGTTAGAGTCAGATGATATAGTCGATAAGGAAGATGGTGATAGTACCACACACAAAAATAACACAAGTAATTTTAGTGAATTAAAGTTAACAGTAGATAAGTCACCGAATTTTGCTGTTTATTTTCTAACAGAAGATAACATGGACCCGATGAACAATAACCAATGGTCTATCTGTGAGGACTTCTCAGAAGGTAAACAAGTTACAGATGCCTTTATTGGCGGTTCTAATTTACCACATTGTTTAAAGGGATTACAGGATTCTTTAAAATTTATGAACTCTTTAATCTTAGACTACAAATCCGTCAACGAAATCATTCCTCTTCCTCAACAAGATAATATAATTCCATTTATTTCACATCAATTACAGGCCCACCCACAAAACATAATCAATCCAGGGACTCCCCGTTTGTTGGATTTGTCACCGATGCCACAACAACAATCGCAACAACCGTTGCACCAATTATTTAACAAAGATCAACCTGTTACTCCAAACACACTTTTTGCAAATTTACAGACAAAGACTGATATGTCCATACTTTCCGATACAGATAATTTAATTCAATTGTCACAACGTGAGCTGGATTCCATACAAATGCTACCAAATAATTTTTTCTTTGATAACCATGATATGTTGACAAACAACGGTGATCACCTGATGAATAACGACGACATTAATAATCGTAGTCGCCACCACCACAACTACAACGACAACGACAACGACAATAACACCAAGAATAATAATAATAATAATAATGATAATAATAATAATAACAATCAAAGTCATAATAACAATAATACACAGGATAATAACAACAGCACAAATAATACAAATCATAACCTTATGAACATCGAAACTCCTGAGTTCTTTAGAAATTATTAACTAAAGTTTAATTCTTTATAGTTTGTTTTTAATATAACTATAAATATGTATATGTATCATTTTATAATTAAATCGCATAAACGTTCACGTTAACTTACATTCATCTTAAACCTTGAACTTTTAATATCTTTGAATGAATATATGAATCATTTATTTATTTACAGGTTATATTCCCCATTTGGAGTTATTTACAGCTTTGGCTTGTTTTGTTTGCTCAATTGTTATAGTTTCCTTGATTGGTTCAGCACTCTGCATCATTACTGTTTCTATTTGATCTTTTCTACCTGCCACAAACAATTTGATAAATGTCTTATAATTGGAATCCACCTTTGACAAATTTTCCATGCTTTTAAGACAATTCAATGCATTTTGATAATCCTTTAATTTAAAACAACAATCAAAGAACCCAAAATATGATTCTACATCGAATATCTCCATACCTAGGCGAAACCATTCCTTTGCTTTCAACGGATCTTTAAAATAATTCATTTCAAGGTAGCCAATTTCTTTGAACGCCTCCTTAAAACCTTGGCCACAACATTGTTCCAATAAAACTTTTGACTTTAATGGATTATATTTCATATAAATCTGAGCAAGATAGAAATATGATTTAACACAATCCGGTAGTTTACAAATTTCAATAACTTCAAGAAATCTTTTCTCTGCGGAGTTTAACATAGACAGACCACCCACTTTAAACTCTATCTCCCCAAGTCTCTCTAGAACAGCACCACGTACTTCATCGGAAGCTTGTTCCCACTCTAAGAACTTTAAGTACCATCTTTTACTCTCTTCAGTTTTACCCATGTCATAATTTAAATCACCGACAATCTTAAAACTTAATGGGTGGCCATGTACAATTAGTTCTTTCAGTAGCCTCTCGGATTCAACCTTCTTCTCTTCATCTACCTCTTTATCACTTAATATTTCATAACACAACAATGTAATTGCATCATTGGATCCATTGGATGCGGCCATAAAAAGAAGGGTGTGCCTAAGGGATCTCAATGCTGCAGATTCATAATTACTCATCTTCTTCACACGGACAAGTACTCTATTCATCAAGAAGAGCACCTTTGGATCTTGATCATATTTAGCTAATTGTGGTTCTTTTTTGCCAGTGTACACTGATTTAAACAAAGGTATAACAATTCTTGAAGTGATTTGTGAATCCAATTGAAAGAGAATCTTATTGATTAGTTTCTTCGAGGGAAAGATATCTTTGAATGCTGTTTTATTCATTATAGATACATACTTATCTTAATCCATATATATATATATATATTAGAATCTATTTTTTTCCTCAATTTTTTGAAAAGATTTTAATGTCTTCAGGATCTGTTGGCGGAGGTAATTCTTTGAAATATTCACTCTCTAGGCATTGTACTGTGTCCCAGCGCTTGTGTGGGTTCATTGTTAACATTCCATCCATCAGATTGAGCGCATTTTCAGTTGCTGCAATGAAACGTTTTCTCAATTCGTCTCTGGAAGGAGGAGGATAGATTTGTAACTTGTTATAACCTGCAAAACTGGACACTTCAGGCCATTCCTTATCTGTAGGAGTACCAAGTGCTCTGAATGTAACCTCCATTTGATTTATATCATCTTGCCCAGGTAAATACGGTATTCTTAACATTAGCTCTGCAAATATAATACCAACAGACCAAACATCAATTGTATAAGTATAATGTTTGGCACCAAATAACAATTCTGGTGCTCTATACCATCTGGTAACAACGTTACTTGTTAACAATTCTCGAGGACCCGGAACTGCCCTAGCTAGGCCAAAATCCGCCACTTTGATAATACCTTCAGGGGATATCAACAAGTTATTAGGCTTCAAATCTCTATGAAGCATAAAGTTTCTATGCACATGATGGAGACCTCTAAGTGTCATTAGCATCCACGATTTAATATCTGATGGTGTGATAAGAATGCCTTTGTCCTTAATAACAACTTCGAGATCTGTAGGCAAAAATTCTAAGACCAGATTTAGGTTGTTGTATTGCATGAATATATCGATTAAAGAAATTACATTTGGATGTTGAAGTTCTTGTAGATATTTCACTTCTCTAATGGCAGACATATCCAGTCCATCTTTGAATTCAGATGTTTTGATCTCTTTAATAGCAATCTTTTTGGATGTGCTCTTTTGAGTACCCAGATAAACTACGGCATATGTACCTTCACCAACTTTCTTCTCTTTACTATAGCTTTCAAGGGACACCATTCTAAATTGCAAATATATATATACGTGTGTGTTAGTGTGTGTGTGGATATTAGTTTGGATGGGATGATTATTAAGTTTCATACAGCATCTGATTTTGATTTTTTTCAGTGCTTAATTTACGAAGATAGAATGAAAGTTCTGATATTGTATAGACAGTTAACTGAATGACAAAGAGGACGTCTAATGGCAAAACGGGATACCGTTGACCGGTTGCTATACAATGAAAAATCATTTGTTCAAATTGCTGAGGTAGAAAGGTACATAATTACCTACGAACTATTCGATGATGAGAAGGAGGATTTACCAATGGACTTCCAATTCCACTCTTTATGGTTAAAAATTAAAAATGTGTCGAAGTATTCTTATCGAGCTGGGTATCTAATGGGACCATTTTCATTGTCCTGTAATGTTAGGGATAAAGCTTATGATATTTCGCAAAGGTTAATTAGTTCTGATGAGAAGCCTCATTTTAAATCAAACATACAGGCTCAAGATAAATTCATAGTTGAGTTATGCATGCATAAATTGAAATCAAAATATGTCTGGGTAGTGGATATCTCAAGTGAAATTTTATTTACTTCGAATAGTCATGTATCTTATAATATTTCTATTGGTGAAAGTAAATCCAGTCTTTCGGGCAACAAGTATCTTTCAATCGAAACCTGTTCAAATCTTCACGTGGAGAAATTATCCACAGACGCTTTGTGGAATATACCTAAAAGGCTAGCATATTCACATTCTGATCATAATATCCATTTAGTGGTACTGGTGCATGGTATACATTCCAATGCCTCTTCTGATATGTTATATTTAATGGAAGAAATTTACAAAGTCCAAGAGAAGAGCTCAAATGAAAAACTTGTAGTAGATGGTTTCAGTAGAAACGTTGGTCATACAGAGAGGGGTATTAAATTTTTGGGAATACGGTTGGCTGAACATATTGTTCAAACATTGTACAATTCCAGAATTTCGAAAATATCCTTTATTGGCCATTCTTTGGGTGGTCTTGTTCAAACATTTTCCATAGCTTACATTGCCGTAAAATATCCATGGTTTTTTGAGAAAGTTGAGCCTATCAATTTTATAACTTTAGCCTCACCCTTATTAGGCATCGCTGCTCATAATCCAGCATATGTTAAATATTCATTATCTCATGGTGTTATAGGTAAAACCGGGCAAGACTTAAATATGGAAAAGGATATGTCAAATGAAAAAGTTCCTCTATTATACTTACTCTCTGGTGAACCGCTTCAGAGCATTCTATCCAGATTCCAAAGAAGAACAGTTTATGCAAACTCTATGAACGATGGGATTGTTCCATTGTACACATCTGCATTATTATATTTAGAATATGACGATATTCTTTCAAAAGTACAAAATTTGAAACATAAGAATTTAACAGCAAAAAATATGAACAAGATTCCAAAAACATCTATTCTTAGCTCTGTTGCCTCTGTGCTTTTACAACCAAACGCAAAAGCGTCTTATATCGAAAATCCTGAAAGTAGGTCAGATACTATAATCCATGATCGAATGTATAGTAAAGCGGATATAGATAATCTCATGGAAAAGTATTCTGATAATATAATGAAACCATATCTGAAGCATAAGGCTAAGCCATTAGGACAGAGCTACCAAGAAATGATAGCTAGAAGATTGCATGAAAAAATGAACTGGAGGAAGGTTATAACAGCACTGAAACCTGATGCTCATAATAATATTATCGTGAGAGAAAGATTTGTGAACGCTTACGGCTGGCCCGTAATCCAACATCTAATTAAAAACCATTTTGATTTTAGTGGTAAAAATAATGACAATGCTGAGGTGCGACATTGTTATAAGACAAGAAAAGACATCAACCTTAACAAAGACTTCTTTTGGTTAACGAGAATTGAGGATTCTTCTACTGCTTACGATGGCATACTTTCAACTACAACGGGGATTCTCGATCGTCGATTAAAGAATAAAAAGTCATCTGGTTCACTAATTTCAGTCAAAACGGACAGCACCAGCAGTCTTTCACATTCAAATAATGCAAATCCAAATGACTCCTCTCTGAATATACCACAATAATGTAATATATAATGAGAAATACAGGACTATTTAATATTTTTAATGTATATTTCCGGGTAAGAAATATTACCTACTCCAAAAATAAGTGTCAAATTCTTATATAAATAAGGCAAGCATTGAAAATGCCCTTTACCCCAATTTGTCTTTACCTTTACATTCCTTAACATTTGGCAAGAACAACTTCTTAGCATATATTCCAAAAGACAAGATATATAGAGATGTGTTCAGCAGGTGGTATCAGAAGGCCAATTCAGATTGAAGAGTTTACTGTGGCAATTAAGGAAATGTCACAAGATGATCTTGCGAAGATCAGGCACGAAATCGAAAACAGCATACAGCACCTAAACAGGTCGAATGCTAGATTGACTATGTACGTCGCAAAAATTGAAGGAAGACATATCCGGGATGCCGAAGATGTTGCAGAATTGGAAGAGTTGGACTCGAGTGATTTGCAGTTGTTCAAGGAATCATTGCAGGAGAACGAACTTGTTTTGAAAAATTACAGAGAAAGGATTGATGCTTTGGACCAAGAAAATATTTATAGAATGTCTGGTGCCACTATTGGCAATGTCGAAGATACAAACAGATTGGCTGAAATGAATGGACAAACACTGCTGGAGACTGATAATAACGAGCGTAACTCCCTTTATTTGTGAGATGCCCGCCCGCCCATTTTGCTAATATTCCTCTCCATTATATATTTTTGCGTATTATGTATGTGAAAAGTAGCATTGTGATATTTTTTATGAAATAAATTTAAGTTTTATATTACATTTCATATATGTTAATACATATTACACTTTACATGTGTTGAATAGTGTACGAATGAACAATGACAGCAGTCGCAGTTTGAATGTTCATCGATCTAATTACACCAAATTGTTGAATTTCGAGACATAGATCAAGCTCGCTCAATAGATAACCGGGAATACCATGCTGTTCTGTACCTAATAACACCAATGACTTTTGTGGGAAATTGTAATTATTGTCTAATTTAATAGATTTATCAGTTTGTTCTAGACCAATCAATGTATAACCTTCCTGCTTCTTTTCTCTCATAAACTGAGTAATTGACTCAATAGGAACTTCTTCTAGAGGCATCCATCTATCAGCGGTAACTGCAACATTCTTGAATTGTGGATGATTCTTAACTCTCATATCTTGTACAGTCATTAAACCAACACCAAGAACATCACATAATCTACAGATACCACCTAAATTAGGCGGTTTGTCGACTAATGAGGAAATAACAATTAAATCCGAACGTTTCACGACGTCAGTAGATTTTTTGTTATCTAAATCCATTACAGTTTCCCAAGCACCACTCTTTGTTTGTAAGGGAGAATCGTTATCACCATCAGTATTAGTAGACGTTTTAAATAAGGCCTTTTGTATGGTATCTCTCTTAGCTAGCCACAAATTAACTTCATCTCCGCCAACGGCCACACTGTCAGCATATCTTTCATCAAATTGTAAGTACTTATTAAAGTCAGTAGCCGAAATGTAAGATACTTCGTGATCGGAAACCTTCCTTAAAACACCACCAAAAATACCAGTTAGAGTTAAATCGTTGTATAAGTCCCAGACATTTGCATCCCCTGTTCTGTACTGGCCAATTAATTCAGTTCTCTTTGCATTTTCATATAGGTTTTCAAATATGATACCTAAGGTTCCATTACACAATCTTTTCTTAAATATGGGCCAGAAGGATATCATTAAAGAGTTTGAATAATGTCTCACAAGGGGCTTGTTGGATGTGGAATTTGGAACCAAAGCAGTGACAAATTTGTTGAATATTCTGTCGCAAGGTTGATTCCGGTCATTGACTAATGCCTTACATATCAAAAACAGAATTCTTTCAGCACTGACAACAAGTACAGGTTTGCTATGATCGATTAGAAGGTCGCACAAGTAAATCTCGTCTTCATTAACTTTTTCCTCATCATACCGATGAACTAAATTGTATGCGATAACCCACTCCTTATAAGCTCTGACCAAAGGAGATGGTTCAGTTTCAATACTTCTTAAAATGGTATTCTCGTCATTCTTGGATATTCCCCTTTCCTTTAACAAATCTAAAGATAGCAAAACCAATTGCCATAATAGTAATCTTTCAATTTCTTCTGGACCATCTATTCTCTTTTTAGATACTAAGGCGTTCGTATTACCAATTATGTATGAGATCAATTGTAGCATGACAGGTTTACCAGTGGCCAGAATAGTGTTGATCAAATAGATTCTACTAGCAATTTCATCTTCACCATATATAATATTGTAGAGTTTCAAATCCGTAGATGGATTAAATCTAGCACGCAATCTCTCATCAAATAGTTTACCGATAACGGGTCTCAGTTTAAATATATTGGAGCTCATCTGTGGCTGTTTAAATACAGAAACAATAATCTTAACATACCATGAATAATCAACATCGTCTATGTTTAAGGAGTTGTAATATATTCTAGAAAAATCAAAAAGTTTTTTGCTTAAAAGTGGCAAAAAACCTCTTCTTGAAAATGCAAGACTAGAAATGTCTTGGCCATAGTGGCATAGCTTGTATTTCAAGTCATCGGAGAACTCATTTGATTTGGATTTTTGAGATGCAAATAATTGTAACTTAGGATGGAAAAGATTTTCAATTAAGCTTAATTGTAACTCTCTCTCTTTAAGAACTAGTCTATCACTGCTAATGTTATCCCATATAGTTGAAATAATCAAAAATACCGGACGTAAAATCTTCTCATTTTCTTGATTTTCATGGATTGTCTTGTCATCTAGAATATATTGACACAATTGTGAAATAGCAAAGTTACCATTAAAATAGCCATTATCCATTCTGACGTTTTCTTCCGCAAGACATAAAATTGCACATAAATCTTCGCTCTCGAAAATATTACGATCAGACTTTAAGCAAATTAAAACAAATTCAAAGAAACTGCCAAAAAATTGATCTCTAATTTTATAAGCATCCTTATTTGGATAAAGTTCATCTTGTTCATCTAGCAAAGCGTCTTTTAAAAGTGAGTATAATTGCTGAATTGTATTCTTTTCAACAGAAAATAGAGGAATGCTACTAAATGTTGTAGACTTACAAGTGTTCACAAAAAATCTAAACTTCTCAACACCAAATTTGGACAATAATTGTTTGAATAAGTTTTCTATGTTAAACGATATCAAAGCACTACTGTCACCATTAAAATATGTTGACAACGAACCCATTGTCCTATAATCCTCCTCATTTTCGTGACCCTTAACTAGGTCCGATAGGCGACGTGAAATGATATTCGCAAAATCACCATTGTCTTGAATATTAGACTGGATCAATAAAGATAAAAACTCATTTGAAACAATCTCAGGTTTTTGATCAAATATGGTGTAACTTAGTAACTCAATCGTGGTATCTTGCTCATTCAAAGTTGAGAATTTGTCAAAATCAGAGTTGATAAACTTTTTGAGCCCAGCATTTTTAAATTGAGAAATCAAAGGGAAGAAATACTTGAAATCAAAATCAGAACTTATCAAATGAGTTTTAATAGATTCTAGCCAAGACAAGACAGGAATGGAAGGGTCGACATAAAGCAAAAACTTAAGCAAAATGTATTGATAGGTAGTTTCAAATATTTCATCTTCACATTCAGCATTGAAAAGAACGTCAATTTTTTCCAAATGTTCAGCAGTAACTATATCAGAATTGCTTTCTTCAAGATAGTTTAAAATACCATAAGCAATATAAATTCGAGCAGAATCAAATGAAGAACTTTGTTCAATCAACAGCTCCAATATGGCATTCATCATATTGGCCTTTTTGTCATTGCTAGTATCAATAATGTCATAAATTAATTTTGAAATTCGTTCACCATATGGACAGCTAATTCCATCTGTAACATAATTGAAAGCTTCCATCGTAGCTACTAATATGGTATTTTTAAGTATATCCAAATTTGTTGAAAATACAGCTACATTTTTAACTTGGAAGACTAAGGAAAGAGTGTACTTCCTAACACTCTCCATTGAAGCAGTTAAACCTGTAGATAGTAAAATAATACCCCAGCTAGCAAAAATATAATTATCATCGAATAAAGATATAATATCTTTGTTTGCCGCTTGAATTTGATTCAATGCAGTGTCTAAGGCAACCATTTCATAAAGTGTAGTGAATTTTTTCCACGATTCTACAATTTTTTTCTTATGAGATGGATCCCATGTGAATGACTCAGTCTTGAATGATTCAGATACGTTACTTAACTTTTGGATGGATAGTTTTAAAATTGAAAGACTTAATTTTCTGTATTCATGGACATTATGATTTAATGCAACTTGTAATTGCTTCCAGTATTGTTCGGTCTGCATAAATTTAAGTAAATTTGGAGATGGGTCGGTGTTGTTTAATATACGTAAGACAAAGCGTAGTCCATTACGTTCTTTCCAATCATAATTTTTAGAATCAGCGTAAACAGACTTGATACAATTCCAAGTGAGTTCATCAAACAACGAATCCTCATGGCAAAGTTTGGAAATTTCATTGAACCTCCATCTCATCAGCTGTGAACTAGTTAAGGAAACTAATTCGACATTTGCATTTAATAATGGAATTAAGATTTTATCCAGATTACTCTGCTTCGCGACTGTGGATACACTTTCAAATAAAAAGATGTACTCTAACAGGCTCAATAACATGTTCATTTCAATATCCTCCACAGTTTTAGAACTGATGGAGAAAGACGAAAGATTAATTAACTTCGAAACAGTGTTGTTGAAAAAATCGTCATTGAATAATCTCTTCCTGTTATTAACAATATAATTCAACAATTTTTGGCTGATCCAATCATTGAATTTAAGGTGCAAAGCAGGTATCTTACTGATTAGTTTGATATAAATATTTAATTCATCCTTGTTTAAAAATTCAGAAAAGTCATTTTCAGAGCTGATTGTGGTCTTAAACTTCTCAAATACTAAATACAACTTTTGATCAAAATCAGCAAATAATGTATCTATGAGTGCTTTGTTTCCAGAGAGGTCGATGGAGGTCGAGCTAATAATTTCCAATACTTGTTCCAACTGATCCTGTTCAACCAAATCATTAATCAACTTGACCTGTTGTTCAAGCGGTAAATATTTGGATATTAATAAACCCGTGTTACTCATCTTGATGGTATTTATTGGAACTTTGAAAGACTTAAACCAGACCTTAACTTTCTGTGATTCTCAAACCATTGAATACTATTGTAAATAATTTTTCAAATTTTGCCCATCGCATATCACGTGAATCACCCGGACATCCTGATGTTCCTATAAATGATGAACGTCTTATTCAAGACCGCCCCTTTGAATGAAGTAAGCAACGGTCAAGCATTATTATTATTATCAAGAAAGCATATTACACATTATAATTATTAGTGCAAGAGATGTCAAAAGGAGGTTCTAATTTGGGTTTTTCTAAAAGCGATTGCTCAAAGAAAGAAATGACTACAACAAACAAAAGCGGCTCAATGGAAACTAAAGAATCAATTAAGAATACAACAACCAATAAGAACACAATGCAGTCTAAAGATACTAAAATAGATGACAGTGAACTGGAAACTGAAATCTTGGATGAAGAAATATTGAAAAGTCAGGAGGATATTGATGATGATGATGATGACAGTTACGCCAGTGTTATTGAACCAAGAATGATACATACACGGATAATAGAGAAAGACAATCCATTTATGGAGCAACAATATCAGCAGGAAAGGGAGGAGGAAGAAAAGAGAATATTGGAAAAGAGGATATTGGAAAAGAATGAAATGAAAGATGAGACACTAAAGGAACAAAAACTAGAAGAGGAGAAATTGAAAGATGATGAACTGAAAGAAGAGAAGTTGCAGGTGGAGAGGTTAAAGAATGGAATAAAAAAAACTCAGTCAGAGACTAAGTCAACTATTAGTATAGTAACCGATAAGAATAAAAATCTCCAAAATCCAAACGGTGCTTATGAAGATGATGTAGATGAGCTACTTCCGATCCATCAAGAATCAGAGCTAACAGAAAAGAAGTTTATGTCTCATCCGAAAGCAAAAGAGATTGCTAAGGACCCTTCTATTTTCAATGATAGGCAGGATCCTGAAAATGAGAATACTAGTGCAAACAATAAAGTTCAAATTCTTGAAGCTACTAAAGTTTCGGAGGGCCAAGGAAGAACATATGTGGCTTATACAATTAAATATGGTGATTTGAAAGTACAGAGAAGATATAGTGATTTTGAAAGTTTAAGAAGCATTTTAATAAGACTGTTTCCGATGAATTTGATACCTCCAATACCTGAAAAGCAAACAATAACAAATTATGGCAAGGCCATTGCAGGATCAAACTCCAAATACCTTCTACCTTCAGATGATACTGGTTCAGTAGATTTGACTCTATCGGTTATCAATGGGTCGATCAACAACAGGGATGAAAAATTAGTACAGCACAGAATTAGAATGCTCACTCAATTATTGAATAAACTACTAAGGGACGATGAAATAACCAAAACATCGATCATAACTGATTTCTTGGATCCAAATAACTCCAACTGGGGTGATTTTGTTGCCAGTTCTGCAACTTTTGCATCTTTGCCAAAAAATGTTCTACAGTGCAATCCACAGGACCCAACAAACACAACAAGAATTCATGCTTCTTTGCCAACGCCGTCATCGAGTAGTAACGTTATTTTACCCAAAGATATGGATAATGATGGTGACAGTATCGACTCTAGCAATGGTGCAACACATTCAAGGGACACTTTTCAAATTATTGAGCAAGACTATAAGAAGTACGAGAATATTATGGACAATGGTTTTTATAAGTATAATAGAAGAATCACAAAAACCTTGCATGATAAGGTATATGATTATAAAGAATTGAGTGAGGTTATGGCCCAGTTTTCAAATAAGCAAAGTCACGATGATGCAGAATTAGCTGTTCAGCTATCATACTATAGCAACCTGTACGACGAAACTTCAGTCATTTTGGAGAAATTCATTAGTAGGCTATACTATAATGTCAATGAACCGTTGAATGAGGCGATTTACGTTGCAGGTGCTGCTAGGGAATTGATCAAATATAGAAAAATGAAATTTATTCAAAAGGAGACAATTAGAAAAATACTGATGAACAAGAAATCACATCTGGAAAAAGTAGAGCAAGAAAATAACAATTTCAAAAATGTTGACAAAGTCATAGACGAAGAAGTTGCAAAAGCTAATAAGATTTCTTTTCAGAGGCCACAATCTGAACCTAAAAGTTACAGCGGAAAAATATTCAACAAGTTTAACAAAATAGCGAATATTGTTAAAGAGACTGTAAATTATCAAGAAGTTGATCCTAAGACAACAGCTATTAACTTAAAGAGAGATATTGCCAATCTACAAGAAACACTTGAAGTTTGCCAAAGTGATTTAAAGATTATTTCAAGGGCAGTTAAAAATGAGCAACTTCCTAGATTTTCCAAAGAAAGAGGAGAGGAATTAGGGGACATATTAACCCATTATTCAAAATATATGAAATGTTACGCAGAAAAGAATTTAGAGATATGGAGAGAGTTAAAGAAACAACAAACTAAGGAGTAACCATTTCAAGTAAAACATTGTTTGAACCATAATAACAGTATGTACCTATGTTCTTTGATTCTTAATTCAAGCAAAGTATTATGTAACAGCCCGATAAGGCCTTTAGATATCGATATGTGTATTAACAGGCAGTAACTCTGTTCATCCCACTTAATTCTTTAAACATCCAAAAATATGGCCAGTCTAAACCTTTGTATAGTGGTAAAATATTTGTATAATAAGGGTTTCTCAATATTCCTGAGTGGCCCTTTTTTATGACTCTGAGAATTAAAGTTGAAAGCCATGCAGGATTTATATCTGGTGCAAGTAATTTAGATGGAGTTGGAACACCTTGAAACATTCTAGTCCCAATTTTACCTGGGCAAACTAATAAAGTTTTGATATCTACGTTCTGATCTTTTAAATGTTTTAATTTAAGCAGATAGCGATGTAAGGAGTAATGAAACGAAATCAAACATGCCTTTGAAGCCCCATATGCTGAGAGCCTTGCAGGTGTTGCCTCACCGAGAACAGATGCGATATTTATGATATATCCCTTTCCAGATTTAATCATATCAGGTAAAAATGTATTAACCATAATGAATGATCCCATGAAATTAACGTTCATCACCTTTGCAATTCGTTCATCAGACGTATCTAGAAGAGTTTGAATATTTGTTATTCCTGCATTATTTATCAAAATTGAAACTGGGCCATACAATGATGAGATATTTGATCTTAATGATGCTACCTCCTCTGCACATGAAATGTCACAGTTGTAATAAACTATTTGTTTTGTAGTAGAAAGTTCTTGACAAGGTGGTAAGACATCAGCAATAATAACTTTTTTTACATTTTCTTTACTGAAATAGTTTGCTAATTCAAATCCTAAGCCATTGGAACCTCCTGTAATTAATACAATAGTGTCATCATTAAATATTTCTTCTTGAATGGAACGAACTCCAGGGGATGATGATATTAGTTTCCTACCTCTAACATAATCCCTTAGATAATCTAAAATTGGAATATTATTAACCACCTGATCCTTTAATCCCATTTTTTCTAATGTATTCCATTGGCAGGATAAATAGCCAGGTATTTAATTAAGGTTTAAGTACAACCCGTCCATGGTCTAATTCCCGGACACAAAAAAGAATAAAACTTCAGGACAAATATTCAGTAAATAAAAAATAGGTATATCATATAAAACTTTCATTGTAGGAGACTATCACTTATAACCGTGATTTCATCCGTCTTTTGGTAAGTTGTCTTCGCTCCTTCCTTATAGTCACAACATCTTAAGGAAAATTTATCGAGAAATATGAAAATATTCATTTTTCAAACAACTCCAAAACAAGTTTTCCATAAATAAATACCATATATAATGAGGATTCTTCAATTAATAAATATCTTTTTGTATTAATATTGTTCTTCCTATATTATCTTACTCTAGCAATTTGTGTTCATATAAAGTTCGGGTAATGGCATCGCATCTTTGTAAAGGGGGACTAAGAAATTTTACCGAAGTTTTAGCCTTGCCTGCTTCTAAGAGGATGAAATTATGTAATACATATTCCTTCTTGTTCCACTACAACAAAAAAAGAGAGGTTAAATGAGTGAAGAGACACCAGAATTTATCAGAGTTAAGAGGAGAAGAGATGAGGGCTCAGTTCGTGCATTAGGTATGCCTGTTTGTGTTTCTTAAACATGCCGATGGAAATTATACTAACATACTACAGTGCTCGATGAGGGACAGAAGACCAAAAGAGCTAAGTTTGTCTTCAAACTTCAAAAGACTATTAATGAGAAATTTTATGAAAATGAGGAGGAATTGACAACACCATTATTAAAACTTTCTGATCAAGATAATCGACATTTCGTGCTTGAACAACAAAAGAAGAAAAGACCAAGAGAGGATGAAGATCATTCGGGAGAGTTACCACCAGAAATTACACAAATGGTAAGCGATTATTTGAAGATTCATTCCGGCTTACAAGAAACAGATCAATTAGCCTCATCTGAGTCCGGTTTAAGGAGGAAAAAGCCTAGTAATAGACACTTTGTGAATCAAGTTGCATCATTGCCAAGTTTAGATTATGTTTACGATATTTACCATTTAGAAAGGGTTCCAGAAGACGAAATATTGAACTATCAAAATTCAACAGATAGTATTGGGTTCGTGAAAATTATTAATAAAGACCTAGAATTGCTTCATGATGGTACAGATGAATCTGATAATCAATTGACCGATGATGAGGATTCGAACGAGGAAAACTATTATCAAAATGACTACCCTGAAGATGAGGATGATGATAGATCCATTTTATTTGGCAGTGAAGGTGAAGAGTATGCTAGTGAAGAGGAGCATGAGAAAGAAAAGAAAATTGAAGATGATGAATTCAATGATTTACGAAAATGGGGTTTAGTACCTGCAAACCTTGAGCAAGATAATGAAAATGAAAATGGCATATATGTTGAAAACTTACAAAAAGGCATTCAGGATGATGAATTTGCAGATCTATTTGAAAAGTTCAATGGTAGTCAGAATATTTTATCATCTATTAATAAAAATAGAGTTATAGATTTGGATATGAATGAGGTCGAAAAGCCATATTATGATGGTGATAGTTCAGATAATGGAGATTATCTTGAAGATGAATTTGTAATATCAAACGACTCAGATACTGAAAACTATAAAAGGAATGAATTCTTTAAATCTGATAAAGAGGATCCATTAGCCCAACATAGAGATAAGATATTTGGTAAATTAGAAAATATGATTAATAAGAAATAATCACCAAATATATTTTATTTTCTTGTAATATTTCTATGCATCATATATAAACTATTTTTGGGGATCAGCTGAACTTTCTTGCTAACATTTCATATATCAAACCTCCAAAAATATTTGTGAATATCGCATTCGTATAAACAGACTTATAATAATTTATGTAAATCTATGAACTTTATTTAGTCATATATCCGAGCGTTTCCTTTTTACACTTATTCGACAAGTGTAGCAGTGTGAGCAACCAATTGTAAATATTCTTTTAATTTACCACTTGATTGAAATAATAAATATATTTTATCAGTTTCATTGGCAACTAGGTTAGTGAAATTTAATGCATCTCTGATAAAGGATTTGATTTTCAATAATTCAGCAGCATCAACCAATCCCTTATGAAGTTCAATAATCAAATATGGTATGTACAACGCTCTAATTTCATAAAGCACAGCGTAATCTGCACTGTTGTGGTCTTCCGTTAGTTCAAGTAAGAATGATTTTATTAACTCTAACGAATTCTTTGAATAATCTTTAAACTTTTCAATTAATGTAGGTATATTTGATTCCGAATTTAACAACTTAATTGATTTTTCCCACTCTTTATAATTTTTGAAGCCAGAAACTAGCAATTTATATTGTAAAAGCTCCTTGATGAACCTGTTATCCTGATCGTGTTTTCTATCTATAATGGCATCGTTGTCATCAGCGGAGAGGATACGTAACTTGAAGTTCTGGATCAATTCATCAACTGAGTTGTTGTCCATGAAATATTGTAAGGATTCTACTTTACCGTTAATCAATAATCGTCTTGCTAATGCGATAATTGATTCTAAAGCATCAACATACAAATTACCTTCCAACAACCATTCTACAGAAAACATCAAATGCTTATCGATATCAGAAACATTGTAGGTAACTACAATTTTATCAGTCGGTCTGTAAACGGATTCAGTTTCTGTAAAAACACGTTGGGTAGTTCTCTTTAGTATATTTGCTTTTGGTAATCTCAAGAAATTTATTAATTCAATCTGTTTTTGCCTTATCTCAGGATCCTCCAGGGTACACAAAATATATGAATAAGCTTCCAATGTGTCTGCTTCATCTAAGAAGTACATGTATATTGGAATAGACTCATATAATCCATGCAATTTCAATATACTACAATATGCAGTTATTAGCTTAACCTTATCCATACGTGAAACAGAACCTGGTTGAATTATATCCAAAAGAATGGACAAGTGTGTTACTATTCTCAACAGGTAAGGTTCATCTAATAAATCATTGCTAGTTTCATACCCTTTGACAATATCCAATAACATATCAACAGAAGAATGAAGAACAGAAGATAGTGTATTTAATATTACAGCACCCATTAAGACTCTAATCGGATTTTCACTTTCTTTTTCGTGCTTTGAAGATACTAAATTTAAAACTGATTCCAAACTGGATGGTCGATCAGGCATATCTGTTATTAACTCCTTGGTATCAAACTTATTATTCTGTAGCAAGTAATTTTCAACTTCAATCTGTAAAATTTGGTTCAGATTTAGAAGCAATTCGGTATCCCAATTAGAAGTTTTCAAAACTGTTTCATTTGGAATAGTACCAGAAATAAAACTGTAAATAGCACGTTCGTATGGATCCAACGTAGATTGTTGTGAAAGGTTATACACAGTTCTTCTCCATAATAAATGTTTCTTTACGCCTTGTTGGGTTTCGAATTCGGTTGCTATTTGTGTATCAATCTTTGGATTCAGGTACTCTTGCATACCACATAAAATCATACATAATGTGATATTATCGGATAGTTTACATTCTTCAAATGCCTTTTCAAACTGGCCAACTAGTAGTAAGTTGTATATGTATTTGTAAAACACATGGTCTTGTTCTTTATCCTTGATATCGATTTGGCTTTTTTGGGGGTCACGTAATGGGTTATCTAGATCAGCACTACCTAATCCACCGGAAATTAAGGAATTTGGCCATTTTGAGGTCGGTAGATTGGTTGGTCTTTTTTCCAGTTTAATATTTTCTTGTAAACACACCATGATCAGCCAAATTTGATACAACTGACCGTTGTCATGCAAGTGTTTCTTTTCGAATACTGCACTGGAATTATAACTATGAATTGCTATCTTCTCTTCATTGGTCAAACTTGGATCAGATGTTCTAAAACTTAACAACAATTCAGCAAGATGCCAAAATTTGGCTTCTAACTCCCAATCATTGACATTCCCTCTTCCTGATTCCAATGATTTAATTGCAGATTGGGCTGCAATGGAACGAAAATTTTTAATAATGTTTAATGGATCTGGACTATCGCCCATCGGATCATCTTCATAGGATAATGTTTCAATGATGAAATCCTTTAATGTGTTTGAAAAATCAGTAAAATGTTGGGATTGAGGCCCATTTTCATTTGAATTATCAATTTCTAGATTCATATTTGTCAGGTATAGAATGTGAGACTGAGTAATCTCGCAACTTTTGGGTATTCCAGAATTGTACTTTGCTACTCTATATATCCTATCCATAATTCATTTTTTTTTTTATGTTTCTTTGTTCTGCATTTCCAAAAATTTTATTTAATTGTCACGTAGGAAGTGATAACTGTAATGTATAAATCAAAACTATTATGAGGTTAAGAAGTTCAGAAGATAATTCTCTGAATAACGAATGAAATTCATATTTGATACTTTTGGTTTATGTTAAATGCTTTATACATTGGCAATATACTACATATATTATGATTCATGCATGATTGATGAATATATCAATCATTATGTTATGCTATACACAACCATTCGGTAAATGGACACCAACCAAGACCTGAATCTGAAGTTACAAGTCCAGTCCATATACCTTCTTCTTTAACTTTGATGTTCGTAGCCCAAGTACCATAAATTGAATTAGGGTTGTTCTTCTTTAATTCGTAAATCTTACCGGATGGCGATTTAATGGCTAGTGGTTGTCTTTTGTTCTTAATGTCTCCATCGTCGTCAGTTTCCTTATACACAATACCATCAAAAGGATTTTGAATGATGTTAAAATTGTACTCATTATCTGAAAATAAATATCTGTTTTGAGGTTCCTTGACGTACATTTCAACATTTTGGACATTTTCGGATGGGATACGTACCATGAATTCATATTTCATCTCGTGACCCTTATGTTCTAAAGGGACTAGCATTGATAATGGGTGTACATTAGCAATTGTGGCCTGCTTGCCCCTAACGCCAGAATGGATATACAATGAACCAGAATCTACACCAGGTGGAAGTACAGCTTTAATGAAGGCAATTCTACGACAGGAATCAGCTTTGTGTTTCTTTATTTGTGTTAATGCTAATTCCATCTCTGAATATATTTTTTGACCGCTTTGTTTGCTTTGTGGTATTACAACTGAAGCAAAAATCTCTATATCATTAGGAATTTCCAGAGAACATTCAAATATTTCAGAATCTTCGAGATATGATAATGCAGTACTGTAGTTGTATAACTTCAATTCGTTCTTAAAGAATGATGGAAATACTAAGGGTAAGTATAATGCTGAAAGTTGATCAATGCTTGGAACAATGTGTTGTTCGAAATCTCTTGGTGGGACATGTGTGTAGATAAATTTTAATGGTTCAACCAGGAAATAGCTTTCGTCAGCCTTAGTAATCATCTTGTTATTAATAAACTCGTGAACTGGATTTGTAGTGTTCCCTAGGATAACATCCACGAACTTCCATTCCTTGTTAACAAGTACTCTTAACCAGCAATGATTATACTTAAATTCATAATTGTTTGCACCAGGTGTCTTTAGAAAACCAATTACAACTTCACAAGTAATACCTAATGAATTTGCTAATTTCTTGAAGAGCCAAGTTAATTGGTATGGGGTACAGTATTTACTATGCAATACTTTATTCAAATTCTGAGGTTCTCTGGAGAAATCAGAGGTGCCATTATCGTCGATCAAGTCAAACATCTCAGTACAGAAGATAAATATACCTCTTAATTTTTCTAAAGCACTACCGTACCTTGCCGAAAATGTAGTCTGTGCCCAGCTATTTAAATTTAATGATCCGTCCTTAACACAACGCTGTCTAGTCATTTGATCCAAGTATTTGGTGTTAAGTTCAGTCATTTGAATATCTACATCACCAGAATGGGCACCTAATTTGACTTCGTTGGTGTTTAGACCATTGTAAATTGCATCCTGTGGATGTAAGATCAACTCGCTGTTTTCTTCAAGGGCTCTCATGTATCTAGGATGTTTTTCGTATTTGGTCAAGGTTTTGGATCTATGAATATTAGATTTAACGGTAACCCAATCCTTGGCAGAATT
Source organism: Jamesozyma jinghongensis (assembly GCA_030572895.1). Taxonomy (NCBI): domain Eukaryota; kingdom Fungi; phylum Ascomycota; class Saccharomycetes; order Saccharomycetales; family Saccharomycetaceae; genus Jamesozyma; species Jamesozyma jinghongensis. The sequence continues at coordinate 63,724 of JAJMCG010000029.1, forward strand.
GTCTCTATTAGAAGAAAGATTGAGATCTTCTAAGGATGGTAGTGCAGGATAGTTACCATCAGGTGTAGCTGGGGTTGACGGACTCATTGATTTCGGCATAAATCGTCTTAATAGGTTACCCATTTGACCATTATTTGAGTTTGATAAAGATTGTTTATTGTTTGATGGGAATGATGATCCTGATTCTGAAGAACCATTATGTAAAAGAGCTCTATCGTTAACAGAAGATAGTGGAGCAGTTTGTGATCTCTGTAGAGAATTTGTAAAAGACTCTGCAAATCTATGTCTAGCAAAGCTTCCCGCACTTGTCGCACTGAAATCACTCATCATTGCAAAACTGTTTTCACTGTCTGTTGTTGATGTATCCATGTATCTAGAATTTGAGAATGAGTTTGTACTCATATCCTTTAGTATGGATAATCTTGGATTACCAAATGAAGATGGATTGGTTTGATAGTCGCTTATTTCATCTTCATAGTAATTTTTTCTCTGGGCTCGATAATGATCATCAAATTGGGACAATGTAACATCGTTCGATGAATGTGATTTTGTCGGATACTTGCGTCCTTCACTTATTTGAGTAGTTGGTAGTGGAGGTAGTGGAGGTAGCGCATTGTTATTATCAAATCTCTTAGGTCTAACAGTCTTCCTCATTGCAGCTTCCTTTGATTCGCTGTAAGGTGAAAAAGAGGCCATCTTTGAGGCTAATGTAGGACTTGAATTAGAATGTTCATTTTGCACAAAAGAGGCTCTGTTAGTTAGATTCGGGCTGGATTGATGGTGGTTCTCATATAATTTATATTTTTCTTGAGTAGCTTTGTTAGGGTAGCCATTAATCTTCGAACTTCTCGAAGGACTTGATAGTTGAGTGGAATACGATGGAGTGTTTGATCTTGGGGATGACAATTGAGATCCAGAATCCGAAGAATAAGTATTAAGTAGAGGTAGAGTTGTAGCATTTTGTAGTCTACGAGAAGTATTAGGAAATTCCAGTTTGGCAGAAGAAACAACTGATCTGTTAGGAAGAGGTGGTATGGACATCTTTGATTCTGCCTGAGAATCATTTGTTCGACTGGGATGGACAACTCTTTTCCTCTGTTCATTCTGTGGCGGCGTATCAGTGGTCTTCTCTTGCAATACAATAACGTAATTGTGCGGGAAGTAACCAACACACTTTCTGTTTCTCAGCAGTTTACCGTAGAACCAGTCACCGGTAATCCTAGTGACCTCCATGATATCACCTTCAAGGAAGCCTAGATCACCCTTGCTTTGGCCCGACCAGCCATATTTTGCCTTCACTTTGAAGGGAGGTTTGAAGTCTGACGGGGAGGTGGGCATGATATGATTGTTTGTATAATTCTATGATTGAATAATGGATGTAAAAGACGTATAAAGGTCGGCGCTAGAGGACAACCGATGCAAATGTAATAAAATGTAGGGTGCTAATGTTAATGCTAAATGCTGGAGTGGTTGTTTCCCTGCCAAGAGTCTCCACTAGCTCTTGATGTTTTATACAAACCTGATACTTGTCAAACTTCGATCCCTGTGAGAATCAAATCTAATATTCATAATTTTTCACAGTGCGACACCACAGAAAAATCGCACGAACATCAGAATCATTATTTTATAGCCCAGCTTTACCAGCCATTTTTTTTAATGTTTCAGCAGGTATTAATAGTTGAAGTTTGATCTACAGGGAGAGTCTCAGCACTACAATAGGACCATATATCCATTGGAGACTCCATGCAATGGCCCAAGACACCGAAAAGAAGCATATATCTAAGTCTAAATCACCGGCCCACCTAATCGGTGGGTTCGTGGGCGGACTTACCTCTGCTGTCATCCTTCAACCCTTGGATCTTTTAAAGACAAGAATTCAACAACAGCCCAAGGAATTGTCACGCAAGAGTTCACCACTCTTGAGGCAAGTGGTAAAGATAGTGAAGGAAAATCCGATCTCGCTATGGCGTGGGACGTTACCCTCTGCGTTGAGAACTTCAATTGGTAGTGCGTTGTATCTGTCCTCTTTAAATCTGATGAGAACTACAATTGCAGCACATAGGGGACCTTCACATCCTTTACAACTCGGCAAGAGTAGTAAGTTGCCAGAGTTAACCATGCATGAGAATTTAATGACGGGTGCCCTTGCAAGAGGAGTAGTAGGGTACATTACAATGCCAATCACAGTGATCAAAGTCAGATACGAGTCCACTTTCTATCATTACCATAGTTTGATGGATGCTGTCAACGATATCTACAAAACAGATCGTGTAAGAGGGTTCTTCAAGGGGTTTAGTGCCACTTGTCTTAGGGACGCCCCTTATGCTGGGTTGTATGTACTGCTCTATGAGAAATCGAAGGTTTTGATTCCGTGGGTCTTGCCTAAAAGTCTAGTAAACTATGACGATGCTTCTAAAATGCAATACAGTATGGGTACTTCGACTGTCATTAACACATCTGGTGCGTTCATCTCTGCGGCAGTAGCCACCACAATCACAGCTCCATTCGACACAATTAAGACGAGGATGCAATTGGAACCCAAAAAGTTTAAGAGTTTTATCAGTACTCTGACTGCTATTGTTAAGCATGAACAATTTCGATCATTATTTAGTGGTCTCAGTATGAGATTAACGAGGAAGGCATTTAGTGCAGGCATAGCATGGGGTATTTATGAAGACCTAATTAAACGTTTCTTGTAAATAAATCATTTAATCTAGTAAATAATATGCATGAATACTTTAATAGATCAGTATAGCATTGTATTATTTGTATTGGAATTATTATCTACAGGGTATTGTATAAATATTTATTAAACTGTATTATAACTTGATCGTTTCATCGGGTAATACCTGCTTTAACTCTTTATTTAATACCTCAACCAGTTTGTGTCCATTTCTTAAGGACACCCATTCACTGTGGTAGAAATCAAATCTATCCGGACCAGAGATTGGGGAGGCTAACCAAATTTGTTTATTTGGTGGTTGTTTGTTAATCACATATGTTCCTAGACCAGGTATTTCGAACGTCATAACACCATGATTCAGCTCAATATCAGGGATCTCCTTGGGATGATTATCGCTTAGTTCTTCAATACGATCTAACAACAAGTCCAAAAATTTGTCGCATTCATTATGATAAGTGTTCTCACTTAAGTTTTCTATCTCGGGTGGTAATTCATGACCATGTGTAGTTGGACTCGAATACAATCTAATAAGGTTGCATGGCATAGTTGCATTGTAAGTGTACAACTTCGGTATTTGTTTAAATCCCATTGGATGCACCTTTATTCTAAAACCTTGACTCATTAAAGAACGTCTAAACATTGTTGGATATCACTAAGTTGTAACTATTGAACAAAAGCCAGTCAATGTTGCTGTGTCTTTCTATTATTATCATTCCAATTAATAATCCTTCGGATGTTCACACAGTTTATTTTGTCCGAAGAAGCAATATCTCAAATTTTGAAAAATTATCTCTCTGCAGAACAGTGCAAAAAGTCGAAAAGCCTAGCATATTATTATACAAGACTAGTCAACTATCGACAACCAAAAGGGCGCAATGGAGTTATACGCATTTCTAGTGGTTCTATTAGTCATCATATTGTTTATGGTAGTATTACCGTTAATTTCTGGGATTGGATCCTTTAAACCGACAACTAAGGCTACTGGTAAGGAAAAAATCTTAAACTTTAAATTAAAGGAAGGCAAGAAAGAACCTGAATTGAAAAGTGCTGGTTCTTCTTCCGCTAGAAACGCTAAATTTGAAATTGACTCAAGAACTGGTTTAAAAAAGAGAGTTATTGGTCAATATAATGAGGATCCAAACACCTTTGATTTCGAAATCGATGATCTGATTCAAGAAGACAAGGATGAAGAATTAAGACAAGAGCAAAAGAGAGGTCAAAGATTTGGTGGTAATCAACAAAAGGCCAATGAGGAATTTGTATGATATTTCTCGCACTCACGCATAGATTAAATTTTACATGTTATATATAAGAAAAAAATTATTTACTTGCACAATAACAACTCAATTTTACCTTTCATCGATTGAACAAGTTCAACCTTCTGCTTTAAATTTAATCTTCAGTAGCAATCTCCGCGTCTTTACTTTCTTCTTCTTGTTTATCTACTTCTGTCTCCACCTCTAATTCTTTAGTCTCAACGATTGCTACTTCCATGTTGTCATCAAATGTTTGAATGTCATCTCTCATCTTACCTGATTTTTCATCGAAATCGTATTCGTAGAACAACATAAAGACACCTGGTGTAGATAATACTTCGGCTTCATCGACAACATAAACAGTTTCATCGGAAATTCTCCACCAGTAACCTCTGTATTTTCTAAATGCAATGTAATGGCCATAGTTATGTGTACCATAATGAACAATAACAGATCTTAATGAATATGTTAATGGGGTGGCTGGAACAGTAGAGAATGCTGAAGAAGAAACACTGAGAGTGTGAGTCTCATCGAGATGTGCTTCATCGTTGATGTGTGTGTCTTCCTCGGGATTTTGTTCGTCGTCATCATCATCGTCATCGTCCCCCTCAACTGCATTATCTTGTTTAATTTCAGAAATAGGAGCTTGAGTTGTAACTTCGACTTCGTCTTCCTCCATAGATGATAGGACCATTGATGAAGAAGTAGTGTTCTTTGCACTATCATGTTTTTCTTGTTTTTCGGTAACAACTCTCCTCCTGAAAGTATTGCCTAAAGCGTCAGTTTCCTCTATGTATTCACTTTCACTTTCTTCTTCAGAGTCGTCAGATGCCATTTCACCACCTAGTGGGTCATAATTATCATTTTCTCTAGTTCTTGGATAATGGTCAATATCCATGTCACTATCCTCTTCATCCTCTTCATCCTCTTCATCACTGTCTTCAAATTCGTTTTCAAATCTTTTGTGTAACCTATCATAAAATGAATTACCAACATTTTCATCTTCACTAGATTCTTCACAGTTGTTCTCCTTTTTAGACATTGGTAAACGAGCATCTAAATTGATTTCATCAGGAGTACAGGACCATGGATCTAAATGCAATTTTGTTTTAAAGAGAACCTTGGAGTTGTTCTTTCTGATCATGTATGTTCTTGGATCAAAAACAGATCTATTAATATGAACAGATAATAATGGAGGTGGTCTAGAAATCATAATTTGTTTAGACTTAGAACATTTACGAACCATATTATCAGTATGAAACTTTTTGTAATCCTCATCCTCGATGACTGGTTTGGATAAAATTTCGTCCAGTTTTTCGATTCTATCTTGAACTGCTTTCGATAACTTTTCAGGTAAATCAGCACTAACCAATAATTGATCGGAGAGGTGTTCGCGGACTGCATTCAAGGAACAACGATTACATTCAACACCTTCAATGATTTCTGGTTTGATCCATTCATTTAATAGCCCAGATAATTTCAATGTAGCACCAATGTTTTCGTTTGGTAAATTTAAACTTAAACCAGAAAAAACTGAATATCTAATACCACCATTTTCACCACAGTTCAAACAGCCAATTCTCTCAACAGTGACACCATCTAACGGCGTCATTAGCTTGAATGGTTTGTAATATTTCTTGGCCATTCTAGCAACTAAGTTTGGTTCTATTTGCTCAGCTGGAATATAAACAGTACCAACTGTTTCTAAATCGTTTTGTCCAAGTAAAGCATTCTTTGGAAGGTTGTCCTCACTAACAAGTTCGTTTTCCTTTGTCGATTCTTTCTTCTCCTTGTCATCGTCTTCATCGACATTCAATAATTTCACATTCTTTTCAACATCAGCAAGAATCTGTTGGAAAAACTCTTGGGCATCTTCTTGATCATAACCAAGGATAATATTTTTATTTGGTGCATTGGCCATGGTCTTTAACAATTTGTTAGTTTTGAAATAAGGTTTATCCCTGTAATACTTTGTGTTTAATTTATTCAGTAGCTCGACTAAAGTCATAGAAAACTTCAAGTCCTTCTTTTTATCTGCGTGATCCTCGACCATTTCATCTAAAAACTTGATCAATTCTTCAGAGGAAGCTAAGGATTGAAGGACAGAATTCATGAAGCATGTATTACCATCGTTAACCAAACCAGCAATATAACCACCCCTTTTAAAAAATTCTTCATCGTTGACATTGTTTCTAGTTTGCATAAATCTTCTTGTATTATTGTACATTTGGCGTATTAATGGATATGATAATTTAATGATAATTAATGTTAATATTATACTAACCAATCTATTAGAGTCCATACAAAGATGTATAATATTCAAGTTACTATAACGTTCGGTACTTTTTATAAAAAATTGAAGAGCATAAACCTAAACTCTTGGAAATATCCAGTTTTGTAGATCTAACACCACTGTTAATTACGTACTACATATTAAGTATTTTTTTAAAATTGAAAAATTTTCGGATATTAAAAATTCTTAAGCTATAGAACAAATAATCGTGATTTACGACTGCAGAGAAAGAAGACTTATTTAAAAATAAAATAATGTTGTAGTTATTTGAGAAAGGCAGTTTATGAAACAAGATACATTCATAGTTAAGTAGATATAAAATAAAAAAAAAATAGATAAAGAGTAAAAATCATCAATAAAAAAAAGTTTTAAGGGTTTGATTGGAAAAAGGATGATTCAGATAATAAAATAGGAGCAGTAATAAAACTTAAACCGCTGATCATTTATCATCTAAAGTATAGTTCGTTTATTGTTGTTGTGGAGGTTGTTGTGGTTGACCAGGTTGGTTTTCACCCATCATAATAGGCATCATACCTGGCTGTGGACCTTGTGGTGGAGGTGGCATAAAGGTGTTTCTTTCCTTACCCCAACCAGTTCTTAAGTTTCTGCCTTGGAATTGGAAGTTGGCTAATGCAACGATACATACAGCAGCCTGTTCATGAGTATCATATTTGATGAAACAACAACCCTTTTCTGGGTAATAACTGAAGTCTAAGATGAAACCAAAATTTTGTAATAAAGGAATCAAATCAGCTTCGGTAGCAAAGTGTGGAATATTACCAATGTAAGCAGTAGTAACTCTTGGTGGAGCTCTTCTGATCATGTCATCAATAGCTTGAGGGTTTACTGGAGGTGGGGTCATTTGTTCTTGTGGTTGTTGTTGTTGTTGTTGGTCGAATTGTTGTTGTGGAACTTGTTGTTGACCTTGAATTGGCATCATACCACCATCCATTGGCATGTTCATTTGCATTTGCTGTGGTGGCATCATGTTGTTACTTCTGTTATTGTTGTGGTTGTTGAAACCGCCATTGTTATTACGGAAGTTGTTACCACGACGTTGGCCATTGAAATTCATGTTGTTGTTATTGTTATTTTCACGCTTAGTAGCCCAATTTATTCTAATAGCTCTACCATTGATTTCCTTACCTTGTAAAGCGTCCATAGCATTTTGAGCTTGTTCTTGGTCAGCAAAAGAAACAAAACCATAACCTCTGGATCTACCAGTTTGCATATCCCACATAACGTGAGCTTGAATATAAGATGGAAATTCTTTGAAATGGTTACTTAAGGTTTCGTCATTGACATCAATGTTCAAGTCACCGATGAATAAGTTGAAAGTGGAGTCATCATTTAAATTTTGTTGAGATTGGAAGGCCCAGTTAATTCTGACCTTGTTGTTTTCAATTTGAATACCATTTAAAGTTTGTAGAGCAACATTAGCATCGTGATGTCTTAAGTATTCGATGAAAGCATAATTGACGTGACTGTTCTTCTTGTCAATCATAATCTTAACATCGGCAATTTGGCCAGCAACTTGGAAGTATTGCTTTAAGACATCTTCGGTAATAGACTTATCTAAGTTACCAACATATAGAACCTTATCGGAAGTTTCTCTACCACCGTGGGAAGCATTAGCTGGAACAACAACTGGTTCCTTGGATTCTGTAGAAGTAGAAGTCTCTTGGGTAACCTCTTCCTTTGTAGAAGTTTCACTTTCAGTAGAAACTTCGACAGTTTCAGTAGCGACTGGAGTAGATTCTTCGATAGTGGTAGATTCAGCAACGACAACCGGTTGTTCTTGTTCGACGTGTTGTTCTTCGGACATATTAGCAATGATTAGTTTGGGGATGAAAACGTGGTTCTTTTGACAGTTAAGTTAGACTTCTGTAAAACTAGAAGAGATTGGCAAAGAAGAAATAAAGTCGGAAATAAAAAAACTTGATGAAAAAAGATGAAAAAGATGTATATATAAACACGTTTATGTTTGTTTGGATCGTTCACTCTTAATTGATATCTTTTATTTATTGAATTCACTATTCTTATTGGGGAGATGTTCCTAGTAAATGATCTGTTAAAGCTTTGATGAAATGATTTTTCAGAAAATTTTACCTAAATAATTTTTCTTTCGAGTTCGTATCAGGATAGATTAAATTTCGGGGCGGCCACGGTTTGTTCTGCGATATGTTTCTGTACGAACCCTCACTTTCTAAGCGACAGATGAGACATAAAAAACACAAAATGACTTTAGAATACCAGTGTATGCCCTAGGGTTCAACCAGGTGTGTGTTGTCATTTGCAAGGACGGGTGTATGGATTGGTACCTTGACATTATATATGGGTTACAAAACAAAAAAAATTGAATCTAAGACATTTCAAGTTGCCTTGGGTTTTCAAACTGTCATTCAAATTAAATAACCCTATGGGTGCCTTCGATATTTGATATACATGGCTCCAAATATTCGAAAATTTTCCCTAAGCCCGTCTTTTTTAAAAAGATTGACCAAAAAGTTCAAAAAAGAATTGATCTCTAGCGGGATCGAACCGCTGATCCCGGCGTTATTAGCACCGTGCCTTAACCAACTGGGCCAAGAGATCATATTAGAATGTTTTTTATTGTATATTGACTTGGCTAAGCCAATAAACAACATTATACTTTTGAAATGCATTTAAAGTATACTGATTGATTTCACTTGAAAAACTTTACAATTTGACCTAGGTTACATGTTACTTAGAGCTTATTTGACTCCGACGGGTTTGAATAAAGAGTCAACCAAATACGAGTCAAAAGAGTCTGTTTGGAAATTAATTACAAAGTAATTAATTGAACATCCATGCAAGATTTAAATTATGCACTTAACGGAAATTGCTAGATAAATTATGTCGTTCTGAAATGTAGAAATACCGACATAATTTACTGGATTTTTCGGTCCACTTATGCAATTTTCTACGAGAGTTTCTTGTGGTTGAGCGTGATTGGTTTTCTAGCTAGACGTCATTGAAGTTATTTCAAATGGTTAATATTATACAGATAAATCTTCTCACATTTTTACAATGAAGAAAAATAAAATATACATGAAGTGTGACAGTCTAATATTTGATTGTCGTTATTCTCTGCCATTTAAATACGTTTCGGTTTGGACAGTTTATTATACTTCACAGATGAACCAGTATTACTCAGATGATGTTATACAAGCCCATTTAATTATAAGTGAAAATTTTTACGATCTGTCATTTCTTTTTTTCAGTGGTAAATTCTCCATGATCTAGTATTCTTACATTAACCATCCTAAAAATATTAGGGTTAGACAATCTTCTTGTCATTTATTGATTTGATGATAATATTCCGTGCTTTGATATTCTTGTGTTAATCATCATACAAATGTTAAAGGTAAACTCAGTCAACTACAAAAAAATGAGGTTCGGATTACTTGTCTTCCAGTCAATAATACACTTACAAAAACGTTTATGATGGTTTCGTAACTATCTATCTTAATTGATTTCTTTCAAATTGAATCACATGATAAATCACAATCATTTTATTCCCAGCAATCTTCCCCATATTTGCCGAATTTCTTTGTTCTTGTATAATAAAGTCAATTATATTATTAGGTTTGTCTAGAAAACACTTGAATTTTGCAACTGTTCAAGTTTTGACATAATGTATTTTAGTAAATTTTATATCTTTATAATATTTTTGGACATACCTCGAAATATAATTATTTTTTGACTTCCCAATTTCGGAAACAATTAAAAATGAAAACAAGATTCAGTGAACCTTGAAGCTATCTCAATTTAATCCCAAAACTCAATACAATAGATTTTGCACATTTAGTTAAGATACATTATCGTCATCTATTACCTCTATCCACTTTGGTTGGGAAAAAATACGACACTTTTTTGAATTCAAATTATAGAACATCAGGTGATAAATTGAGCACCATCTCAAGTCAAAACGGAATTCAACAAGAACAGCTAATATAATCAAGTTGCAGTCCGCTATGAATCAATCACAAATAAGCATTTACCAACCCGGCCAACAGCTTACGGTAGGTTCTCATAGTGTTAAAGTTTTAAAGTATTTGACAAGTGGTGGCTTTGCTCAAGTATACCAAGCTGAAATTTCACCCGCTGATCCATACACAAACAGTAACGTTGCATGCCTTAAGAGAGTGATCGTACAAGATAAGCAGAGTCTGAATACATTAAGGGCTGAAGTTGAGGCAATGAGAGTATTGAAAAATAATCGTTATGTCGTGTCGTACATCGATTCAAATGCTGCTAAAACAACAAAGAATGATGGCAGTTATGAGGTGTTTGTTTTAATGGAATACTGTGAAAAAGGTGGACTGATTGATTTTATGAACACAAGACTCCAAAATAGATTGTCAGAACAAGAGGTATTAACCATAATGAGTCAAGCAACGCAAGGTATCCTAAGTATGCACAAATTACAACCACCTTTAATCCATCGTGATATTAAGATTGAAAATGTGTTGATAACCAGTAATGGCGATTGTAAAATCTGTGATTTCGGTTCAGTTTGTGGTGTAATAAGGCCTCCAAGAAATGCTCAAGAGTTTGATTATGTTCATCATGATATTATGAGAAACACAACTGCCCAATATAGAGCTCCAGAAATGATAGAATTATCCAGAGGTTTTCAAATCGATGAGAAATCAGATATTTGGGCTTTGGGCGTATTTCTTTATAAGATTTGTTATTATACTACGCCATTTGAAAAGGTTGGTGAAAGTGCTATTTTGCAGTCGAAATTTCAATATCCATCTTATCCACAATACAGCGATCGTGTCAAAAACTTAATTCGTGTTTTACTTTCGCAATTACCATCACAGAGACCAAATATATGCCAAGTCCTTGAAGAAGTATCTAAAATTCAAGGTTTACCAAGTCCAGTTAGCAACTTTTATCTTGAGAGGGCAATAGAAGCTGCTAAAAAAAATACTTCAGTCATGAATACGTCTCAGATTCCTCCAATTCCTAATTTTGAGAAACCGCTTAACCTGCCTGGGATGAATTCGCTACAGGATATTCGTCGGAATGTTCTAAACCAACATACAACAGTAAATCCAAATCCTAATTATCAGTTACACCAACCTGTTCAAAATTTTCAACCAACCCTGGTTGGATCAAATATGACTCCGTTAAAATCAATCTTGGAAAAGAACAGCCAACAATCGCATATGACGCCTTTATCAAATTCTTTTGAGTTTCTGAAGAACTCCTCCTCAGAAGCTCAATCTGACTTACCACACCAGTTATACTCAAATGCACCATATTTACCAAATCTAACTAACAAGAATACCAATTCAAGTCCAGGTACTAGCCCATGGTTAAAGCCTATTACACCGGGGAGAAATTTTACAGGTTCGAACATGAGTCCTCCCAAACCACCAAGACCCAATAATAAGTTAAACTTTTCTTCCGAATATATAAAAATGCAGCCGGATTCAGGAGATAATACAGACGGAAAGAATAACACGAGACCCTTTAGAAGACGTCCCTCTACTGCAATATCAATTAAATCTGGTGTTTCTGTTGTGTCCGATACTGAAGATGATCTCATTGAAGAGAACACGACTGGTGGTAGTCTCGTAAGAAAATTAACAAATAAATTGAAGAAAGTAGTTTCATCTGATTCAAGGAATACATCACCAGTCAGATCAAGACAAAATACAGGTGATAGTGTTTGGTCTACTATAGGAGCATTAAGAGGCGGATTGACCGGGAGTAATAACAATTCAAGATCTGCATCTTATGAGAGCACTATTCATAATGCTACAAATGCTACCGGTAAACGCCAATACTCGTATACGAGAAATGTAAGTTCAGCAACATCTAATGTTATTCAAGAAGAAGAAATAAATAAAAATGATTTGAAGTGGTATAATCGCCATAATCTTCCACCAACCACACTAAGGGACTTTGAGCAACACGAACGTAAAAATTTACACACAGATTCAAAGGAATATTACATGTCTCATTCATCTCCAACTAAATTGACTGTCAATAAGGATACGAAGGAATCCATTCAGAGACGAGTACAAGACTTGTTAAGAAATGCAGAGGAGTCACCAGTTAAGAGATCAGCTTCTGGCTATGGTAAATACACCGAAAATTATGACTTTGAGAGAAGACATACAAGAAGTCCCGCAAAGGAGACAAGACATGTATCTACCCATATCAATAGATTATCAAGTGTAGTAGTAACCCCAATTTCTAACGTTATGTCAGCGCCAATATCTGTTGGTTCAAAGATCATATCCGGTAAACTTCCACCTCCAGTTCCAAAGAAACCACAATTTCTAAAACTGAAGACTGGAAGGGGATCGCCAAGTCGTCATACATCATCGCGTAAACCTAGCGACGCCACAGAAGTGTTGATTTGTACTGACATAGATGATATTGAGGAGAACTTTAGAAGGAGGTTCCCTAGTACCGTTGGCTGATCTATTCATTATGCATTTAAGACTTTTTTAAAAGTTGCGTTTATAAAAAAAGATACTGTATTCATTAATTTACATTATGTTATATATTTCTGTTTGCAAACTTACAGCCTAGCTAGGACATCATCAACAACTTGTTGGGTGGTAAAATTACCACCTAAATCAGCGGTCTTGACTTTGCCATCTCTTAAGTTAGCATCAATAGCTCTGTCGATATCTTTGGCGGCTTCTGAATGACCCAAGAACTGTAACATTAGAGCAGTAGACCTGATTGTAGCAATTGGATTAGCAATACCCTTTCCGGCAATATCTGGAGCGGATCCATGGGATGGTTCACCTATGACTATTTCTGGGCCGACGTTGGCACTTGGGACAACACCCAAGGAACCAACCAAGGCAGCAGCACCATCAGATAAAATATCACCATATAAATTTGGAGCGACAATAACATCGAAGCATTTTGGTTCCCTGAACATTCTGTAAACCATAGAGTCGACAATTTGTTCATTGTAATGGATACCAGCGTATTTTTCTTTGTTAGCCTCATAAACTTCCTTACAGACTTCTCTAAATAGACCATCACTTTGGGAAAGGACATTGGACTTGTGTGTAACAGTTAATGTGGCCTTACCGTTTTGTTTTAATCTTTGTAAGGCAATATCTAACGCAATCGTTGCAATTCTTTTAGTGGCTGCTTCGGTGATTCTCTTAGTAGCATCTGCAACTCTCAAACCAGTTTTTGGGTCTCTATAAGACTTTTCAAGCTTGATATATAAATCTTCAGTATTTTCTCTAACAATAACCATGTCACAAGGTCTATCGTTTGTACCAGAAACAGATTTAACTGGACGAATATTGGCATATAAACCTAATTGTTTTCTTAAAGCAACAATCGGAGAAGAGTAGCCCTCGACCCTGGTAGTTGGTGATTGAACAGCACCAAATAAAGCACCTTGACATTGTTCTTTCAGTATTGTAACAGTCTCATCTGGGAGGGCCTTACCGGTATCTAGAAAAGTTTGGAAACCAGCTTGTAAATCGATGAACTTGAATTCTAAACCGTACTTCGGGTTCAAACTCTGTAAAACTTGCTTACCGGCTGGGATAACTTCCTTACCGATACCATCACCTGGTATTAAACCGATGGTTAGGTTCTTACGGGCAGTTTGAGATGCGTGGCCACGAACAGTGGCTAGTCTAGAAACAGAATTTCTTAGCATTGCTTAATGTTTGCAAATAGCGATGAGTCTTTATAAGCGACAGGCAAGAAACAGGACAGAGTAGAAACTAAACCAAGGTATTTGATGGGTTCATTATATACATACTTTTGAGATTCTACTTTGCTGTTAGTCATCGCAAAGGTAGGGTGATTCATATGTTTTTCCAGTGGAATATCTTTATTTGTCTTCGCGGTGCACGTGTGCAATTTACTAATTGAGCAGGAATTGGCTCCTGCTTCTGATGGTATTTCGCAACAAAATATAAAGATTTATTGTTGTTTTGGGGATGCCTCTATCGGTGCAGCTAGTTTGTGCCATTCTAAAAAATAGAGGTCTTATTTTCACCTAATAATGGTTACGAATTTATTATTATTTTAGGTTCTATTTACATGAACGTATGTAAGGTAATATTTATATTCATATCTACAACTTTAGCTCCTCGACCTCTTCTTCAACTTCCTCTACACCCTCAGTGGCACCTGTTGTTTCTTCCTCTGCGGTACCCCAGGCTTCAGAGTTGTTTGAACGTCTTGCTGCATTAAGTTCTGTCTCCTTGATGGCCTTCTTTTTCCATTCGTCAATGACCTTTTGTTCCTGTTTAACACCGTACTCAAGAGCAGTACACTCCCAGACGGCACCGTACATCTCTGCTTCTTCCGTAGCTATCTGTTCTTCCAAATCTGTTTGCATTCTTACTCTGTAAAATTCAAACCTAGCCTGATTGTAAGCATCGATTAGACTCTTGTGCTTACCTCTCTTTACCAAATACATGGTTCTTTGGACAACGTTTTCACCATCTGTAGGTTTGCCCAATTGTTGAATATTTGCCCAATTGTAGTTTTGCTCAATCTGGTTTTCAATGACAATTTTTGGTCTTGAAAGTTCCCATGGATGCTGGTCGTAAAAAAGTTGTCTTAACTTATCTTCCAGATACACTAGTTTGGGAGGTTTATATAATTTATTACTGATAACCTTCTTGTCTACCAAATTGTATCTTGTCTTGTAGAGACCCTTAGCGTTGACCGTATCTGGGAATTCATTAAAAACAGTCTTATCTCTTCCTGTAGATGGATTCTTATCTAGTTTAGGTTCACGAATAAACTTAGTGGATGGTGGGATGGCAGCCACCACATTATACCAAACTGGTGTGCGTGTTAGCAGACCAGCCTGTAAGTATGACGACGTCCTCTCTAGGATGTTTACAGCGTTTGTTTGAATCTTCATCTCACCAGTTCCTCTATTTTATTTGTATTGAACGTTAAATATATGTACACCTCAACACAATCGAGTGATCTTTGCTCTTGCAGTTTGTTAGATTTACTTTATAAGGCCAATTGATTAATCATTAAAGGATTTTAAACAATTTTGTTTCGTCCACCAAGAAAATATTGTCCGAAAATCACCGGAATGAAGCCGGACAATTTCAGAAATTTCATATCAAATAAATGATTGAATTCATTCAATAGTTTACATGCTACATAACTTACTTAAACTCATATGTTTCATTCTGTGCATGACATAGAATGCCCGCTCTCTTTGTACCGACCACTCTTTCCAGAGTCAACGCATCAAGTTTGGAGTAGATACATTTGACCGTTGATATATTCAGATCAGTATTACCTAAGAAGGCGTTTTTACCGATGTATCTGACAACTTCATTGTAAAACTCCGGATTCCCAGGTGGCTTGTAGAAAATGACACTCTTGACACCCTTTATCTCGTAACGTCTGTAGTGATGAAGTCTCTCCGTATACAGTAACACCTTGACACGACCCTGTTGGAAGATAGATCTGTTGGCAGTCAACTGTCTTTGCTCAGAGTATTCGTTGAGTTCACCAAAAATTATACTTGTCTTTTCCTTTAAATAGTTTCTGACTCTGACATAGTCTGTATATTCAGGAATATAGATCAAAATACCGTCCTCATAACCAGTAGACTTCACAATACTTGGAATGATCACACTGGTAAAAAATTTGAATCTGTAATCTGGTTCATCAATAATAGAACCACCAATAATTTCAAATCTTTGGAAAATCTGCTTTATCTTTAAACCTAATTTACCAATACTGGAGTTTTCAGGGGAAACAATTCTGTGATTCTTCCATCTACCTGCCCAGTTTCTACACTTGTTGTTGATTAGCGAGTTTGAGACAGCTGAGATATACTTGGTAAATATCATTGTCTGTCTGAATAACTTGGCTTGATCGTTAATATACCACATTCTAATTCTACTAAAATCTGCATCATGTTGTTGTTCAGGGATTTTATTCAAATGATCAAAAATTGTGTAAACGTGAGATATATTTTGATATTCAATTGAGTGAAGTTGATCAATAATAGTGATTTCAATCGATGATAAGAAATCATCTTGTCTCTTCTTCTTGTCGGTGTTCTCAACAATCATTTGAAGACCCAGTGGTGAACAAACAATGATATCTGATTGATAGAAGTTACTATATAATTTAATAGCCTTTCTTGTGAATTTCATTCCAAGAACAAAGAAATCATTCGTGTTACCCTTGAAAATTTGTTGAAAAGATTTTGGTTTGGAAGATGGAGGCAATGATGTATCCAGGAATTGATCACGGAATTTACCCTTTTTATCAACTTGATCAATACCTGATTTATTGATAATTTTGTCAATGACTTGATAGCCAGTATCTCTTGTTGGAACAACAATTAAAACTTTTGGTCTAGTGAAACCTTGGTCCAAAAATTCAGTGTCTGCATCGTTGTGTAAACGTTGGTTGTCCTTCAGAATTCTATCTCTAGTCTTGTAAATATGGTTTAAGACATGTAATGCATACAGATCTCTATATTCATCCTCATCCTTACCATAAGAACCATACTCGTACAATACATCTCTGTATTGGAACATTGGATCAACGATTTCTTTTTGCAGCGCAGTTAATGAATCAGACTTGCTATCCAATAAATCGTTTTGCATCTTTAATCTTTGCTTTAAGAAGTAAGAGTGTATGGAGGATTTGTCAATTGGTGACTCAATCTTGATTCCTGGTTTACTTATCAAAGTTGGTTGAGAAAACAATGTGTATTCAGTTTCATTGAGTGGTAATTTCATTGATTTGTATTTGATCGCATGATTATTAAATGCATTGTTTAATTCCTCAGCAAATATTTCAGACTTCTGGTTAAAATGGGATTCAAATGGATCCTTTTCATCTTCACTTTCAACATCTTCTTCTTCGTGGGCAACTTCTTCGTCATCATCATCCTTTGAATCCATGTCAGCTGGTGAAACAAGTGCATTTTCGATTTGTTCGTTTTCATCTTCAACAATTTCACCTTCATCCGAATTTTCAGCAATTTCGTTTTGAACATCAGTCTCAGGTTCAGTGGAATCCTTTTGCTTCTTGGCCTTCTTTTTCCTCAATTCTGGGTGTTCTGACTTCAAAATTGTCAATAACGCACCATATACTTTATGTTTTCTTTCGTCCTCCATGTCATCATCCTCCCTGTCATCATCCTCAGCCTCATTATTAGGGGCCAGCATCATGTCATTATCATCCAATTCCGTTGCCAGTTCTTGCTCAGGCCCAGCCTTTCTTCTAGAGGTTCTTGTGATGGTTCTCATCTCCTTTCTCCCACGCTTTTTAAACACATTACCATTCTGGATATGGCCTGATTCATTCAAACGTTTAGTCATCGTTTCTTATGCTTCTTCTGTTCTGTTGTCGTCAGCTGTCAAACAGCTCATCGCAAAGCAATCTCAGATTTATAATGAAACTTTTTCAGTTTATACAAAAAATTTGATATCGCTTGTTACGTTGTGTGAAAATTTTGGATATCAAAACAGAAAAACAAAATCGAACACCGTGAAAGTCTTCAAGGATTATCAATTTGTGATCAACTATTGAAACCAAAATTCGGATATTAATTCAGCTATCGGGGCTTTAAACACGGGTAATACATCTGCTTACTTCAATTGTCGACCCAGAAAAGTTATAATTGTACTCCAGATAATTATTTTGCGCTACCCATCTAAGAATACATAACATTATATTTACAACCAACAAAGCTGTTGACAGGGAAGATTTGACGAACAAAATCCGCAGATACAGAATAGAGACCAGGCAATGACTTCTTTGGCCGCGTCACAGAGCATAATACGAGGACTTCGAATAATATCTGGCTCCTTTTATTTGATTTTCATATTGATTTCAATACCCATTTCTTTTAAAATCGGAGGGTTATACTGTGGACTGTCATTTACAGTAACACTTTTCAACTTATATTTCATATCCACAACACTAAATATTCTAGCAAAAAGAAGCGGCAATAAATTATTTATAATCGTGACAAATTTGCTATTCTATTTTCAACATTTAATCATTGCGTCCTTGCTATATTTATTCCTCTCTGGTTTCAGTAATGATGAATTACAGCAAATAATTATCGATGGCACAGAACCATTAGGATCATTAACTAGCATTTTGACTAACAATATTTCCTCTGCTGACTCTAGTGCAATCCTATATTACTATTACTACACATATATAGTACAGCCATGGCAGATCCTATTATCCCACTCAACTCCTTTTTTTACAATGTCAGAAGGCTTCTTTACTATCCTTGCTATTCAGGCAATAGGAGAAACAAACAAATGGTTATTTTACGAAAAGAAAAATAACACTTGGATTATTTCTTCTCTTTTGACGTCGGCTGGTGTAATTACTGCAGCATTGTATTACCTTTACAGAATATATGTGACACCTATTTGGAATTTATCCGCGCAGACAGCTTCATTATTGGGATTCATATTGACTTTAACCGGGGGATTAGCGCTCTTTGGAATTGTATCTGAGAGGGGTTCTGTGATTGAGAGTGCTTTGTTTTTAGCATACATTGTTCGTTGTATTTATGAGATTTCACCAAAATTAGCTACAACCGCCACGGATGAAATCCTCGAATTATTTAAAGAGGTTTGGAATGCACGTCAAGGTAATATACCGATTAAGGACAACCTTTTATTTTATTATCATAACGTTATTTTAAAGAATTGTGAAACATTTTGGGATTCAATTTTGGCCAAGTCTCCAGTTTCATCTACAACTGCCATGTACACCGAGTCGACAGAGCACCCATATTTAACCTATTTCTCGGCGAATCATATTTGGAATATCTTCAAACCGGCATTAAAGTTCTTAAGGAATTTTACCTTTAGTGTTCCGTTTTCAATCAATGAATTATCATTGGTTATATTAAGAATGGCCTCTGAAGCTGTGTCTCCAGCAGTGGTTATAAATTTATGTTTTAGAATCTTGATTTTTTACTCTGCCACTAGAATTATTCCATCTCTACAAAGAAAGGACTCTAGAGAAAGAAGAAGATCACGCAGGCTTATGAAAATATTGTATTGGTATAGTCCATGCATACTGATCGCGATGTATACACATTTAATCTTGCAATATTCAGGAGAATTAAGGAGTGAATTGTGTTTATGGGGATGTAAATCAACATGGTTACCTGTCCAATTAAGAGGCAACTCTAGTGAAAAACTTGTGGTAGACGCATGGGGTTTCTGGAATTGGTGTAACATTTTCTGGACCATATTAATATATGGTAATGAACTTCTTGGAACAACTAGTACAAACTCCAATGAAATATGATGAAGCTATAACGTAGCTGACTCTCTTTTCTTTCCTTAATTTTTTTCATTTCTACCCAATGCATATAAACATAGACAATCACCAGCATCTCTATCCATTTAAACATAGTCACTTTATATCCACAGTTATATTTCTTATATAGAATAATACATGTGATTATGATTCCTTCCATATAATATTTGTTTTTGCAATATCAATTAATGCCATTTCTTATTTTTATGTATGTACGCATCTATGCATTTATTTAAGATTCATATCTAACTTTCAGTGCCATATACTAAAGTAACATATAACGATAAACACATAACTGCAAGACCAAACCAAACCAACCACAAACTACACCTTTTATAGAATCTATCCATTGGTGGGATCATTCTACCAATGGCGAGTGAATCTGATCCAATTAATTTATATCCAAATAAACCAGGTAAAATAAAAGAAATAGATGTTGAACCAGTAGCACCAACCAATGCCAAAACGTAAGCAAAGGAATCAACTCTCAAAGCAAGAGCATACAATGATGATAATAACGCAATAGTAATGCAAATAAATCTATTCTTTGGGAAAGAAACATGTTGTTCAGCATTAGCAGAATCGGGTAACTCTTCATTTTCACAAAGTAATTGACTAGATTCTAAATCTGTCGTTGATGGAATAATTTCATTGCTAGTAATACTATTATTTTCAATATGATCATTAATATCGTCGTCGTTTAACGCAACACTCATGGTAATTGGTGTACGTGAAACTTCAGCTCTAGAAATAGAGGATCTTATACTTTCGTTATTATAGTAGTTTTCTGGTTCCTCTTCATCAGGTTGACTTCCAGTACGAATTCCAGCAGCGTATTGCATTCTAAACCAAACGACAAGGTTATTGCATGCGATTCTCAATGGATGGAATAACAATGGGAAGGATAGTACTAACATTAATGCCAGACAGAAATTACCAATAACAACCCAGATAGATTCTGGGTTGTAGTTCAGCATGATATTTCCTAAAGTTTTGGAGCCAAAGTTTAAGTAACCAGCAATACCAACGGTAAGGAACAAAACAGAAGAGATGTAAATGGAATATTTGATAATTCTGGTAATATTTTGCATTGAATTATCCTTTAATTCGTTGGCCATACTAAACATATTCATTGCGCCAACATATGCAAAGATAATGATGCTGAATGTGGATAACAGGCCTTTCATATCATATATATAAAACCAACTAATTTCACCTCTAACTGTCTTATACTTATCGGTTAAAACGGTGTCCTCAACAAACATTACAACAACTAATGTTGATAAGTAAGCCAGAGCAAGGAGACCGACAATACTAGAGTATCTCAAACTGTCCAACTTTTTAAGGAAACATAATGGCCATATAAGCAAAGAAGAAGCTATAATCCAACTGTTACGTTCTCCACCAAATATATTTGGGAGTAAATCACCGATCAGAACTAAATAACTTAGCCCAACACCGAAACATTGTACAATCATCGCGAGATCAAATAATGGCGATAAGGATGGATATGTGAGCATACAAAGTGTAAAAAATGAGGAGTTTCTTGGATTGATCAAAGTCTTGGAACACTTAGCTAGAACGAAGAGACCAAATCCAGAGGTTAAGGCAGCTAGTAATGTCAATAGAATACCGACCATGACACCATCATTCCTGAAAGCGTATGGAATAGCCAATAAACCAGCACCAACGATGGTCTTAACTAAATTTATAATCGAAGATTGTGTGGTCCCCGTAGGTTGCATAGCGATATATATCTTCTGCGTTTGTTAAATGAATAGTAATTTTCGTGAACCGGTGAATCCTTGAAGTGAATTGTATTTAAAATTCCCTTGTTTTTTTATATCCGTCAGTTAGGTCTCGATGTAGAATAATATCCTTCATAGACACATGATTTTGGGTTTCTGACTGGTGATTATATGATACAGAAATGGGGGAGGGTTTTATATTTGTAGATATATATGCTTAAATATATGTAATTCATTCTTTCCGATCCTAATTGAATGAACTAGAGATGAACCTTTTACCATAAATTCCGATATTCCCTAAGGCAACACTCGTCAACATCAGTGGCCATATCCTGCCGTATTTGAGAGCTGTAATTGATCCAGGGCCATTCACAATTGTAAAAAGAGTTGACCAAGCAAGGATAAAACCACTCCCATCCTCTAAATCGTCGTCATAAATCATCCATGAGCCAAGAGCCTGCATAGAACCAAACAGTAGCGCATTCTTAGTTGTTAAGCCAATGTATCTTGTTCTAGTTGCAAGGCTTCTAAATAATGTGCCTCTAGATGCTCTCTTATAAGCTGTTTCTAGGTTATCTAACTTTATTGCAGGTGATATTGCAGGCGAGGCTAGTATACATAACGAATTAGCAGCTGCAAGGTAAGGTGTAGCAGTTAAATCATAGAGTTGGGTCAAAAGGGAGCTTTTGTTAGTTTTTTGTATCTCTATTGGTACAACTGGGGGTGGCATCTATCAGTTGTTTGAATGGGGAGGGCGGAAGAGTTGGATGCTTATCTAGGATGAACCCCTTATGCAGTAAATTTTCAACACTCTAACATCTTTTCTTTAAACTAACGTATGCGCAACACCATATTATATTATACAAAGCAGAAAATAGATATGTCTACATATTTACATAGTATAATGATGATAGTTTTGTTTTGCTGTAATAACCGTTCCCAAATTTGTTCCTATGGAGGACAAAAGATAAATATATATAGTAGTACACCCTAGTCATCGTATCTCGAGGACAAAAAAATTTATTCAGCGGAAGAATACTTATGATCTTTCACCTCTTAATCTTCTGGCTAACTTAACATCCTTCTTTTGGATAGTGACTCTCTTGGCATGGATTGCACATAAGTTAGTGTCTTCGAATAAGGAAACTAAGTAAGCTTCAACGGATTCTTGTAAAGCACCGATAGCAGAAGATTGGAATC
>JAJMCG010000030.1:0-81614 GCA_030572895.1 Jamesozyma jinghongensis
TAGTCTTATAATTTATGTCATCTTTTGTACAATTGTCTAATAATCTTATAGTCACGTGAACAAATATTTCTTCATTTATACTCTCGACATATGGATAAATGTTGATTTTTGTTCCAACACCAAGATATCATATAGAAATGTTTCATTATTGCACAAAATTATATAAAAGGGGAGAATATACATCTAACTGATTTAGATTGTACTTTTCAATTACACTTTTTTAAATATTCTTTTATCTAAAACTAGAAACTAATATATAAGCCATATTGACAAACCTTCGGACTTAAAAAACAATTAATTCTTAGAATATCAATAATAATGGTGCATTCCCAAGTTTCTGTATGTATCTTGGGCGAATGGTATGGAACTTGGGTTTTAGCCTATCCCACAAAAATAGTATTTCTTTAACTCAGTAATTATACGGTTGTTTGGCCGAGCGGTCTAAGGCGCCTGATTCAAGAAAGAAATTTCTTAACCATCGAAAGATGGGAACACTCAGGTATCGCAAGATGCAGGAGTTCGAATCTCCTAGCAACCATTTTTTAGCAGTTAATTATGATATTCATGTCTAAATACCTTCAACAATATGGAACAATTATTTGAATAACACTACAACTTATGCATTTTTGTATTTATATTTCAGACTACGTAATTCATTCAGATCAGAGGCTAATTCGTGTGACCACTTTTTTACAAACCACGCAATGATTGCAAGAAGTAACGGGATCTGGAAGAGTACTTGTAATACCCTCTCGTCTTCAAATTGATTATAACTAACCCAGCATATCAATGTTAATATAAACACATTTAATTTGTTAATTGCAGAGTTATTAACCCTTAGTTTAAAATTTCTCAATATTTGATAATCATTGATTATATCATATCTCAACGTAACACAGGAACAAATTATTGATTGTAATCCTGCTAAAAGCATCGATGCCGTATTTCGTGAAGGAACTTTAGTGGCAATTATTAGAAACAGCCCGGCACAGAAAAGATAAAGAGCACTCAATAAATTGACAATTTTTTGATTGCTATGGAAATTTGTGGATTCAAATTGTTGTATTAGTTCTTCTTGGTCATCTGTGTCCATGGGGAAGTCTCCCAAACTTTCAAATTGCTCTGTCGTATCGTTCAAATTCCATATAGTTCTCTGTAGCCTTCTTAATCTGGTCATTGTATCTCGACGTCCTCTTTCTAGCCAATTGGAGAACTCTCTTTGCCATTTACTTGTCCGGTAAACAATATATTAAGATGAAGAGAAGACATTAATATGCATATTTGAATATGCGGCAAATTAGCGCAAGAAAAAAATTGGATAGCAATAGTGATATAAAATAACTAAATATAAAAAAGGCTCTGAATCCCCAAACAGATTTGTAATGCCTCTTCATGCTGATAAAAACAACAGTACTATTTGTTCGGATGAAACGTACTTTAGTTACGAAACGAGTTGTTGATCTAGCTTTTAGTCATCTAAGCCCGAGTTCTCTAACAGTACCAGGAGTCCCAGCTACAACTGCTCTTGTTGACTCCGCTCAGCAAACAACAAGACCAATACTTTTAAATATACATGGACTTCTAGGCTCTAGACACACATTCCAAAAACTAAACAAACATTTTTCAAAATCCCTTGACACAGACATCTACACTATTGACCTACGTAATCATGGTGAGTCGCCTCATGCATATCCGATGACTTACACTGCCTTAACCGAAGATACAATTCATTTTATTAAGGAAAAGCTGCCACAAGATAGTAAGAGACCCATTAACATCATTGGGTTTTCCATGGGTGCCAAAATCGCGTTCCTGTTAGCTTTGCATGATTCTCTAAAGTCTAGGATTCAGAAGGTTGTCGCCATCGATATGCCACCTTATGTGACTCCTGAATTACCAGATGTATTACTTGATAATCTAGATATGATCAAAAGAATCGATATTGGTGATCTAAGAATTCCCAAGGGTAGCAAAAATTGGAAGAACAGAGTGACGGAGTTATTGGGACCTTATTTTGGGAATGGGTTTACTCGTATACCAAGCAATAATGAATTTGATGCCAATAAACATATTAGACACTATCTTCCATTAAATGAATTTCCGAATATACTAAATGATATGAAAGCATTTCCTGCAAAGCCAGGTGCCATTAATCCGGATGTTAAAGTGTTGCTTTTGAGAGGTTTGAAATCTAATCTTGTGGATTCAGATTATTCGAAGATTACTAATATTTTCAAGAATACTACAATTAAAGAATTTGACGCTGGTCACATTTTATTATATGAGCAATTCGATAAAGCAGAGAAAGCGATGACAGATTTTTTGAAGAGCTAAGTGAATTAAACTAGGAGCGAGGAATGCCTGTCCCTTCTGTTTCAAAGATTTGCTTTAAAAGTTAACAACTAGATAAATCAAAGTTATATAACATAGAACTGTTCCATCATATAATAGTATTAACAATTTGCGAAAAGAATACAATAAATTAAGATAATGATCTACATAATATCAAAAATAGAAATACAAATTTGTATACAAAATCCAACCAAGCTAAAATTCATTCCAACCCAGTGAGTTAGAAGAAGCAATTGGCTTAGAAATGCTTGGAATACCCTTGTGTCCAACGTCAGCGACACCCACATCTATACTTTGCCTCTTAAAATGAGCATCGTTCATCCAAGCGTTAATCTTGGAAGAGACAACGTCTTCGTTATCACGCTTTTCATCGTAGATACTACCGGAGGAAATAGAGGAGTCATCCGGATGTAACACAACAGGAGCGTTACGACGCTTAATAATGTATAAACGAATCACGTATGTGAGGATACTAATGTAAGTTAACCCACCTAGGACAGTCCCAAGGACTATAGCTAAAATTTTCCTGTCAGATTGCTTTGAAACACCTTTACCACCGTTGGTTGATGACTTACCACTATACCCTAAAGTCCCCATGTTATCAGAATCGTTATCATCGGAGGACTTGGAGTTAGAATTAGAGTTACCGGAGTTTGAAGATGTGTTTGAATTATCATTATTTGATGAACCAGATGATGAACCGGCTTGAGTGCCGTATGAAGAAGCTGAAGTCCCTAAGTTGGATAGTAAGCCAGTTATTGGGATAGATGGATCAATTAAAGCAGCCAATGCAGATGCGGTGGTGCCTGTATCGGTATATAAATCACTGGATGTATCCTTTATTAATTTACTCAACTTTTCTAATTCACTGGTTGGGAAGTAAAGTTCGGCGACCGTAACAAAATAATTAATTGAATCATGTTTTAATGGAATCAATTGTAAGACTGTAATATTAGAGAATTTGCCCTCAAATGGTCTATTTAGAGCTTCCGGTAAGAAAGAGAAGATCTGAGCAGAGGTTTGTGGAGATGAAACAACAAATCGATAGTTTAGTGGTCTCTTAAAACCAATGGTGATTAGAGCATAACCCTCAAATGTTTCTACTTGAGTTGAAGCAGTAATCGCCTGTGGTAAATCAGTTGGCATGGCAGTCTCTGTAGATAAAACGTCTGAGGTAGATACACTTTGGTCTGACTCAGTGATAATCTGGGTTGGAATCCACCAATTAGAGCCAGATCTCGAAGTTGATGTAGAAGTTGTAACTGGAGTTACGGAGACAGGAGCGGCAACTGAAGTACTGGATGACTTTGTGATTGAAGTAATCTCAGAGGTTACCACAGGGGCTACAGCAGATGTCTGTACCGCAGGAGTGACATATATAGATGAAGTATTGTTTTGCACCACTTGAGTCTCGGTAATTTCAAGTGATGATGAGGTAGAGGAAATACCCGATTGTAATATTAATGGTGGTAATGATGGGGTGGTTTCACTTGTACTGATAGTTAGGGCATCTGAGACAGACAGCGTTGTTTCTGGAATAGATGAAATGATAGAAGTCTCAGAAGATGATGAGATCAAGACTGGCAATTGAGAAGTTGTTGTAATTGGTTGTGGAACAGAGAAGTCTGATGATACAACAGTGAATAAGGTATCTGTACTAGTTAAATCACTTGAAGGTAGGGTATCTATAGTTAATTCACCGGTTATTTGGGTATCGATAGTTTGTGAATTGATTGAGGTTATTTGTGAGATAATAGTAACAGAGGAAGAAGTAGACAAAACTGACGAGGTATTCGTATCAGATGGAATAACAATTGATGAAGTTTCAGGTACAATAGAAACAATGGTATCTGGAGAAGTTTCTGTAGAAGAAGATGGAGATGGAATGGTAGAAACGTATGGAGTAATAACAGAATTAGTTAAAGAAAGAGTTGGTGTGATCACTGTTACTGAGGAGGTCGATGGTTGAATATCAACCGAGGATGGAACTGAAGTTTCGAGTTCATCAGTGGTTGCAACAGAAGAAGATACTACAGGGACCGATATCTCTGAAGTGATTGGAGGTGGAATAGAGGATTCAATAACTGGAATAGAAGATACTTCAGTAACGGAAGAGGCAGCTGGAATTGAGGAAACTTCAGGAACCGAAGAAACGACTGTAGCTGAGGAAACTTCAGGAACCGAGGAAACTTTTGAAACTTCTGAAACAACTGGTACTGAAGATACTTCAGGAACAGATGAAACTTCGGGAGCAGGGGAAACTTCAGTAACAGAGGAAACTTTTGAAACTTCTGAAACAACTGGTACTGAAGATACTTCAGGAACAGATGAAACTTCGGGAGCAGGGGAAACTTCAGTAACAGAGGAAACTTTTGAAACTTCTGAAACAACTGGTACTGAAGATACTTCAGGAACAGATGAAACTTCGGGAGCAGGGGAAACTTCAGTAACAGAGGAAACTTCAGTAACAGAAGAAACAGGTGGGACTGAGGAATCTTCAGCAACTGAAGTCACTACCAAAGTATCGGTTGGTGCGATAACTTCAACACTGGATATGGCATCCATGTCAGTATTTTGTGGAGAACTGATAGCAGATACAGAGGGAACACTAAAAGTGCTTTCAATCGAAGTTGGAATAATGGTAAATACAGGAGTTGAAGAAGCCACACTTCCTGGATTACTTGGAGTAGCGATACTCTCAAGTACCGTGTTGGTATCTTCAGAATTCAGTGGAGTATTCAGTTTCATGGTGGAGGTAAATCCCATGTCCATACTGGAAATGAAACCAAGATCAATACTTGTTGTTGGTGATGTGATACTAACAACAGGTGTAGAAGTTGTCTCTGTGTCTATGACTGTATAAATGTTGGTATTAGAATTGGTATTAATATTGGATTGAGAATTAGTGTAAACAGCAGTCTTGGAATTAATGCTTGTTTTGGTGGCTGATTTACTATTGGTAAATTGTGATCTTCCTTCTGTATCATCTGCTTGAGTGTCTGAACTAGTTCGAGATTCAGATGTTTCTTCGTTTTCAAATAAAGAAGCAAACCAAGGTTTCTCCGACGACGTGTCTGACAGTGACATTTCCTCTGAAGAATTATTTTCATATGTTGGTTCCTCTGAGATATCAGCGGATGTGGAATGAGCAGTTATCTGTGAAGGATATATACTTATACTAGATGAATTCTCGATGATTTGAGCCGAACTGAAAGGTGATCTCGTATGTGAATGGCTTATTGAAGTCAATGATGCGCTAGATGAACTGGAGTCAGGTGTGGCAAAAGCTGAATCAAAGTTGGATAAATCACTAGCTATTTTCTCTTCCGCAGAGCCAAGAAACTTATTCAAATTAAGCCCCTTGAGTTGGAGTGGAGACGCCGAAACTTGAGTGGCCACCTGCAAAAGTAACAGTAACGAGGTTGATCTCATTTTCAGATGTTATAGTTGAGAATCTTAAGGAAAGCAGCGAATGTGTAGTCAGTTACGGGCAGTGGTTAACTTGTTCATGAACCAAACGGTAATAACAGTTTTTTCTGGACTTCAAGTATATATATGAGACCTGATGTTTTGTTCTTTCTCCTGTTTACACAGTTGACACCACTTACGCATTCTGAAGAATGACATTTTTGCACTTGAAACATCGCCTCGTTCCTCAATTTTTCCTTTTCGATAGATAGTATTTGGCGTAGTAACCAAAAACGGAAATTTTCCCGTGCACCTCCTTTTAAATGGATCTGCCGTTACCAATTTGGGACAAATTCCCGCGTATGGCAGTATTTTCCAAATAAGGAAGGACATCGTCAAGTGTGAAAAATTTACTCTAAAAGATAAACAAGATCAGGACTGAGCCAAACCGACTGATGTATTGACATTAAACAGACGAATTGTCATGGTAGAGAGCAATATCCCAGACGTTGCGTTTCGTGAGTACCAACTCTCGACGCTAGCTTCATATGTGACCGTGGACCCAACTTTATCGCCTCCAAATTTGTTCATAGAGGGCAACGCCGGTACAGGTAAGACTCATTCCCTTGAGCAGTACTTCAAGGTAAACCCAAAACTGGTTCATGCGATTTTAAGACCCATAGAATCGGTATCGTGGAAACCTCTTATCCAAGGGATAACAAGAAGCATACAAGGAACGCTTAAGGAGAGGTTCCCGGGGATTGGTTGTCCCGATATGGATGCACTGCAAGTCGAAGGAATGTTTCATCTAATTAACCGGTTGAATGATATTTTTGTTAATTACCCAACTAATATGGCATTTTACCTCGTGTTCGATGGAATCGATTTTTTGCAAGATCTAGATGCTCAACTGCTGATGAAATTTCTAAAATTGGGTGAATCAATTACATCCGGTAATTTAAAGATAATATACGTCATACAGGATTATAACATTGTACAAAGATATTCCACATATTGTATACCAACTATTGTATACCCAAGATACTCTACACAACAAATCCTCTCTATTTTGAAAAAGATCCGTGTCAAAGATTTAGCAGCATCGCACAAATATATTTCACATCTCGAAACTTTGGGGCTCACCCTAACTCAAGATCAAACAAACAGTATAATTACAAATTTTATTCAGTTAATCACGCAATCGTTTAGTTCATACACGGGTAACGATATCAACCAATTAAGTGACTTAATTGATTTAAAATGGCCACAATACACCAATCACATCACTGCTACAAACATATTTGATCCAGTGGCTCTATATCGTGCTGCCTTACCAATATTCTCCTCGACAGATGATACATTCTTTGCTGAGGAAGAATTAGAAACAGAAAAAGAGGATCAAGATACGGCGATAACAAAACAAACATACGAATTATCAACCTTATCCAAATATCTCCTCATGGCAGCTTACTGTTGCTCCTACATTGAATACAAATATGATGTTCGTATTTTCTCAAGGAAAACGAGCGTCAGATCTGGTAGACCAAAAAATACTCATAATAAAAAGCATAATATAAACCCACATCATTTATCACCGAAGACTTTCGAAGTGGAGAGATTGTTTGCAATATTCCAAGCTATATACCCCATGGAAACACATGCAAGTGGATCTTTGACGTCAATGATGGATCAGCCATTAGCAAGAGCAAGTATGGAAGTTATGCAAAATGTAGCAGAGTTAAATTCGTTAAAACTTATTGTGGCAACAAAAGGTTCGGGTGTGGATTTCTTGAATGGGAGAGTGAGATGGAAAGTCAATGTGCCATGGGAAGTCATTTTAGAAATTGCAAAGAGTGTTGATTTTGATATTTCGGGGTATTTTAGTGGTGTTAGTGATGAGTGAGTTGGCAATTCTTTTAAAATCTCGGTATTATGTATATAGCCGTACAAATGAAAGGGTTAAGCACTGCTATTTGACGATAAACATAAGAGTGGTAATACTAATGTGATATAAAGATAGAATTTATAATTGTAAATATATGAAATATATGTCATGGAATTTATATTCACGAAGATTCGCACTACTGAATTAAAATAATTTCGTGTTTTAAAGCAAAAGACAAACGAAAGAGCTTTCTAGCTAACATATGAGGATTGCAAACAAGATATGGTCATTAACTATTGCTTTGTCACGCCAAATATAATTCAGTAAAAAGGGAAAGTCTTGGTATGGGGAAAAATTTTGGTTCTTGAATGTTCAAAACTTCTATACGAATCAAAATATAATTGCTGGAATCCCCGATGGAAAAATGGTAGTTTTTATCCTATAAACGTTCTTAGAATCTCTAGGGAATCATAAGATTGTTCAAGAGTTTTGAACTGTAGCAGCTGTTAAAAAAAACAGTGTAATGATTGAATATATTTTTAAAGGCTAATTATTAGCCCTTTGTTAAATAATGCAATATAATGGGCATCCTAATTTACTTATCGAATAATATTTTTTAAACTATCACATAGAAGCCGTTCAGCTCTCAAAACCAGCTGATAATGAATTAAAATATTTGTTAAAGTTAATAATATATGAAGAGTATATCATAATGCCTGTATCTTTTTTTTTCTTTATCCATGGTTGAATGAAATGTTTTAAAACTCTCCCAATTACAAAATTTTTAAAGTGACATTAAGCCTATTGAGATTCCGTTCCACAATTTAATCAATAAAATTTTTTCTTGGCAACCTAATTTTGGATATTGAAAGCAATGTAGAAATGTAATAGAAAGGGTTACTCTTAATAAATAATGATTCGATGTTCTTTTATTGAAATATATCAACTTTAACATTCTGCTCACCGTAGGATAAAAGATTGAATAAACATGTAAAATTTTTAATTTTAGATATATACTAATAAATATACATATGCACCAGTTATGCGTTTAACACATCTTCTAAAGTAATATCTCTACTTACACCCTTTGCCTCCTTCCAAAATTTACTCAGATGTCTTGACCCACTGTCACATGCAATAATGACAATACGTGCACCAGGTCCCAGTCTATCAGCAATTCGTACAGCAGCCACTGCATTGATAGCAGTACTACTACCAACAAATAACCCATCATTGACGGAAAGAAATTTTGCCATCTTAATAGCTTGGTTATCAGTAACTCTAATAGATTCATCGATGTAATGTTCACCGTGCTTAAAATTTTTTGTAATTCTGTTCAAACCAATACCCTCTACAATAGTATCAACTTGATGTCTTCTACGAGTACCTTCCTTTTCCACAGAGTCATACATAACACCAAAATTAATTCTGTTATAAAACCCAGAGCCTTGTGGATCACCTAACACAACATGACAGTTCTTTAAACCACCAATTTCCTTTAAGTATTTGGCAACACCAGTAATAGTACCACCAGTACCACATCCAGCAATGAATGAATCGATTTTACCATTCATTTGTTGGTAAATTTCTGGACCAGTGGTCTCATAATGCACTCTCCAATTAGCTTCGTTTTCAAACTGATCAGCAAAAATACCATAGACACCTTCCTCACTGGTGATTCTCTCACAGGCCTTCTTCGCAGCGTTGACATATTGATCTGGATCAACAATACTAGCGGGTTTGACCGGGTTCACCACTGCACCTAGGCTCTCCAAAAGAGCTAATTTTTCAAAAGAAGTATCATCTGGTAATGATATATGTGCTTTATAACCCAAAGCATTACAAATCAATGCAATGGAAATACCAGTGGACCCACTGGTACCCTCAAAAACCCAACCAGGCTGGCCTCTAATCAATTTACCCTGAGCTTCAGCGGTACGAATGATATTTAATGCAACACGATCCTTTGCCGAACCAGCTGGATTGGCTAGCTCCAATTTTGCATAAACCTCTACGCCCTTCAACTTTGATAGGGAGTTGATCTTCACGAGAGGTGTATTACCGATAAGTTCCTCCATCCCTTGCTTCGCACGAGGTGGTGCATGTAGGGATTTGTATAGACAGTATGATGTATACCCAGCTGTTAGTACAGATGCAACAGTGAGTGCAGTTTGCCAGATATTATTTGACTTTTCACTCATCTTCAATTACTTTTGTGGTATTAAAATTTCATTAGTTTTTTTTTCTAGGCATTGCTTATATAATTGAATACATAAGTGTGTAACTGTGTAGTATAAATATGTCGTTTAGCTAGTAAGGGTGTGTTTCATCTGTTGAACATCCTTCTCGAGTGCCAATTTCAGTTGAGGCATGAACCCTAATAAGAATAGAAATTCAAATAGAATGAAATAAGGCGCTAGAACGAGGCTTTGCACCAGATTATCAAATAAAGCAGGTTTCTTACCTTCAAAGATCCCATGACCTATGAATTGGAATATCCACGCTATGGTAAACCATATAAATGCATTACTTAGGGACATATCTACCCAATTATGGTCTATAACGGTATTAATCGCTAACAGAATCAAAGATGCAAGAATCCCTGTTGGTAAATACAAAAGGCAGTAAAAAATACCGAATCCAGTGGTAAATACATGAGTTAGTGTGATACCTTTGTATATAGGGACATAACTGAGTATCACAGCACTTGTGTAGAGAATTGTGGGTACAAACACTGAATGAATTAGTACATTCTTTGTGTTACTGTGATAGTACTTGTAGAACTTGAGTTGGCTGCGTAAATCAAACAGAGTGCTAGTCATTGTAGTGTTATTATTCTTTCTTGAGAAATAGAAAATTACTAGAAAATATAAGCCAATGCATTATATACTGTCTATTCCCCTATCTCGGCGATGAGGAAATAACGGATACATCGACGTCATTTCAGTCCTTAACAACTACATTGAGTAAACACAATTTTACACGCTAAGACTAGGCCAAATGAACATTTAAATAAAACACCAATACTCTCTCAACTCTTTAATAGTTTTTGTTGTCACTATTCCTCTATAAATCACGTGATTACGAATAATGCTCGGGTAACAGTCAAGTTTTTTTTCAGCAACAAGTCGAGGGATTCACTTTTCAGTTTTGCCACCTTAAATAAATCTGTTAAGAGAAAGGGACTCTAGAAGCACTAAAACATCCAACACATCCACTCCATCAATCATGTCTGGTGCTGCTGCTGCCTCTGCTGCTGGTTATGATAGACACATCACTATCTTCTCTCCAGAAGGTCGTCTGTTCCAAGTCGAATACGCCTTCAAGGCCACAAATCAAACAAATATAAATTCATTAGCCGTTAGAGGTAAGAATTGCACAGTAGTAATAAATCAAAAGAAGGTTCCAGATAAATTACTGGACCCATCCACTGTCTCTTATATTTTTAAGATATCCAACCATATCGGTATGGTTGCCAATGGTCCAATTCCCGATGCCAGAAATGCCGCCATTAGAGCCAAGTCTGAAGCCGCTGAGTTCCGTTATAAGTACGGTTATGATATGCCATGTGATGTCCTTGCTAAGAGAATGGCTAATATTGCACAGATTTACACTCAAAGAGCATACATGAGACCATTAGGTGTCATATTGACCTTCATCTCTGTCGATGAAGAGTTAGGACCTTCTATCTACAAGACTGACCCAGCTGGTTACTACGTTGGTTATAAAGCTACCGCTACAGGTCCAAAACAACAAGAAATTACTACAAGTTTAGAAAACTATTTTAAGAAGAAGAACATTGATTGTCTTGAAGATGAGAGCTGGGAAAAGGTCGTTGAATTTGCCATTACCCATTTAATTGATTCCCTGGGCACCGAATTTACAAAGAAGGACTTAGAAGTAGGTGTTGCGATTAAGGATTCATTCTTTGTTCTAAGTGCAGAACAAGTGGAGGAAAGATTAGTAGCGATCGCTGAACAAGATTAGATGATATATATATATATAATAGAAAAGATGTATATTCAACAATGAAATTTAGAATTTTAGTAACAATGAGAAAGTGTTCTTAATTTATTTGTACACGTACGATTATATACAGTAGTCATACTTAAAGCACATATGGAATAAATAAGTATGGACATTCCTTGGTGTATGTGTCCCAATCAGCACCATACTTTCTCTTACATTTGGTTTGATCCCTAATAGATCTATGGACCAAAACAACAAAAAAGAATACTGGGAAGAACCATGGGAATGGAGAATTGAACCCAGTAGATAAGGCCCAAATTAAAGATTGAGTCCAATCAGCTGTGTAGTGAATTTTTCTGGCATACTTGTACCAACCATCAATCAGTAAGTAAGAGCCATTCTTTGTGGTCATGTATTTTGGATTCTTCAAGATTTGCTTTGGTAAGAATGGGAAAGTTCTTCTGATACTCTTGTCACCGGACATCTGCTTTCTGAAGGCATTCTTTTGGGCATTAGCAGTATCAAAGAAATAGTAAGCACATAATAATACAACGTATAAGGAAATGTTGTATTTAGTGGACCAATTATATTCAGATGGATCGTGGTAGTATAGGTATAAAGTACAGTGACAGTAAGTGTATGGAACACCAGCGATATTCCAGAAGATCAACATAAAACCAAACTTTTCATATGCCATATCCCATGTTGGGACAATAAGTTCTTCACCTTTAGCACAGGCATTAGCGTATAGCCAATGGGCTAACATGACAACACCTAACTGTGGAGTAACATAACCATATACTTCGTATTGCTTTAGACATGCGCCTAAAGTGATAAAATACAGAGTAAACCATGGTAGTCTTACCTCAAAGAACATCTTTAAATCAAGAATACCCCATCTTGGGTTCAAAGGAGCACCCATAAAAAAATCGTATAGATGGTTACCAGTCATTCTGTGATAATCACCAGAGATAAATAGAGTCCAAATGTATAAGATAATTGAGAATGCAAAACCTGAAATGATTGCACATGTCATAATTTGACCAAAGATATCAATGATGGTATATAACTTGAAGATACCGGTAAAATGTAAGACCAAAACCAAAGCTGTGCTTACATAAAGAGACCACATGGCATTACAGTAGTAAGGCAATTGCTTGTTCTTCAGATGAGTCAATGGTTGACCCTTAGTCCAAATACCAGGTAAGGTGTAGTAAAATATAATTTGGGCAAGCCAGAAAGTACCGAAGATAGTCCAAGCGTAGGTGTCAGGAATAGCATGTGTGACTATTAGACCATAGATTTTGTACAGGAAGTTACCCCAAGTCTCGCCAGGATTTGGAAGAGCAATGTGACCATTGTTAAACTCAGCACATATCCACATGTAGTACATTAACATTGGAAACCCAATTAGCATCCCGATGACACCAGGAACACCACCAAATTCGTATTCGATCTCTTCGGGTTTCAAATACTTACCCTGAGGTAAGAATGAAGTGACAGTAGTCTTTTCATCAGTCTTTTCAGACTTAGTTATCTCTTTTGACATGGTTGACAATCAATATTTTCCTTTTCCAGCAAGAAACAGTTTCTGAGGCAATACAGGTTCAAAGAAACAATTTCTCCTTTATATTAAATAATCAGACCCTCGACTGCTAAACGAACCCGTATAGTCTGGGGAACTAACGGGGAATCGAAATTTCTGTCTATAGCGTGTTTTTTGCCCTGACAATCATCGTTAGGGCTTAAAAAGGTGTATCAAAACCCTAAAATGTTTTGTTAAAGGATTTTCTAAAAAAATGGTTTTCGGTTAAGATGCCCTCATTTTTAAAATAACAAACCTAGGTCTTAGGAGGTGAGAATATTATTTTCTGCATTTTCAACAGTGGTATTCCGGAAAATCCACAGAGGTTGTTTCAATTCCGTGGAATATCAAATCATTTGCCACTTTAAGTTAAAGCAACTACATGTACTGTAACTCGAAGTTTTCCTAACCGATTCCAACTGTACCCATTGGAATAGGACACACTCATATCACATATTCCGAGACATTGGTGCTATAAAAAGTAGAATATCAATTTCTCCCTATATAATTACCGATGACAGATACAGATAACAAAGTGTCAAAGGGTAAACCCAAGACTAGAAAGGCCTGTGATAACTGTAGAAAGAGAAAACTAAAATGTACAGGTCAACAACCATGTTCTACCTGCGAGGGCTACAATTGCCCCTGTATATATTCAGAGAGATCAGCACCTGTAAGAAAGGGGAAACAAAAACATGCTAATTCGTCTACTACTTCAATCGCATCCTCTAAAATGTCACCAGTATCTGATCCCTGTGTGTTACATTCTCTTGCGGGAGGTCCTTCCCCAGCTGACGTGATGCCACAGATGTCGAAGGATATTAATGAATTCCAGGAGCCATCTCCAGCAGATTCTAAATCAAAGACATTCGAAACTCCAAAATATCAGGCAAAGTATAGTGTTCCAGGATATCCAAAGATTCCAGATATTGTGTTGGGCACTAATGGTGTTTATAAAGATGATGCTGAGTTGCAAATGAAAATTAAATATTTACAAGCAGCTTTAAATCAATTAAAATCTATTCCTACATCAGATGCAAACATCGCAAGTGCCATTGAACCTATAGAGAAAGAAATAACAAGCTTAGTTGATGAATGGAAACCTGCACTTGATAAGAAGAAATACGCGAAAATAGACAAGTTAGGACCCAAATCTGTCGAGACAAAATTGATGAAAAATAAATATACTGAGGTCAGTTATCTAGGTAGATATGCTGTATGGAGCGCTACCTGTGAGAAAAATTCATTTTCCTCATTTTCTAATGAACCTATTATTGATGACTTGTTTGGGTTATATTCGCCTTTACAAATATTCTCCTTTCGAGGTATCGGTTATTGCATGCAACATTACATAAAAACCGTTGGTTGTGCTGCTATGGGTGTAGAAGTAAAAAAGACTTTATATTTAATTTTAAGATTCTTTGATATGTGTTTTCTTCATTTACAAGAAACATCTGTATCAATTGCAAATCCGATCGAAAGTTATCTGTTGAAAAGAAATATTCCAATCATTCCAGAATCGCCGCAACAACCTGGGTTAGCAAACTCTCCAAGCAGTTCCACGAGTACAACAACAATGAATACAAAGAGATTAGTAGCAAGTATGATAAAAAGATTACCTCAACCATTTATTCAGACGCAGACAGGTGTCTCCACGACACAACTATTGAATAAAATGTATGATGACATAGATATGTTCAGAATCTTACTTAAGATGATGGATAATATGAAAAAAGAATTCGAGACATTTATGATTAAGATAAGTTCATATGATATGGCATTCACGGAAATACCATCTTTTGGTGATAAGGAAAGAAATACCCTACTAAATTATCTTGACTCCCAACAACTGTTGACACCCCTATGCTACACATATTATAACTCAACTCAGTATGTATATTGTGACAAGGAAGCAAGTTTAGATTATCTGGAATTACTGATGTCCTTGATAATGAAACAGTGTTTTTCTCTGGATTTTTATGGGATGAGAAAGGTTTTAGAAACTGCTGTTAGCCGTGCTGTAAAGTTTGGTTTATCACGCTGGGAATTTTATGTTTGTCTTGACGAATCGTTAGCAGAGAGAAGAAGAAAGATATGGTGGGATTTATATACTATAGAAAAGATAGAAAGGGGTATAAAAGGGAATCCATCCAGTATTAATGATGCAATGATGAACTGTTTATTGCCAAAAAGCTTCAGAGATGTAGGGTTTTTGGATAGTCGAAGTTTCCTAGATGGTGTAACTTCTTTGCCTCATGTTCCACAATTTGATGCTATGGACGTAAAGACGCTGTCAAATTACGGCAAATGCGGAATTGCCCAGATCGTTAGCGAAATGCAAACGGAGGTTTTGTTTAATGAACGATATACGTCAATTCGGAATCAGGCAGCCCCGCCATTGTTAAAAGGCAAGCTCTTTGCAGAAGTAGTAATAAAATTTGCTAATGCAAAAGCTAAGTTTGAGGCTATAAGAAATCACACATCTCGTTTATTCGACATTGTGTTAAATTCGAGAGGTTCGGAAGACGCAAATTCAAACTATAACATTAACGGGGAGATATACAATGCAGAAGACGTATGGGAATCCACTGAGTTTGCATTTTTATACGAATCCAGTCTCTGTAATACACTAAATGCAATTGATAATTTGGAGTCAAGACTCTCTTCAAAACCCTACACTAATGAGCAATACAACGCAGTTGAAGATATTTTCAAAGATATCTACTACTCATGGAGAAGAATGAATACAATGCTGGAAAGCATTGTCAATTCATACTCCTTCTCTAGGGCATTCTTATGTTACCGTTGTGCATGTGTTTTGATCATGACAAATGTAGAGTTGCTATTGGATGTTTTTACAAAGGATGACGTTGCTTCTTTGCTCCGGGCACTATATTATTTCAAGAAACTGTGGATTATGACTTCATTTGAGAACTATCCTCAAGTACAAGAAAGCGCAATTTATAAGGAATATTGTAGAAATATTTCTTTCCTTACAATTGCAAGTCGAATTGTAATAACCAAGTTTGCGAAGCACAGAAA
Organism: Jamesozyma jinghongensis; assembly: GCA_030572895.1. Classification (NCBI taxonomy): domain Eukaryota; kingdom Fungi; phylum Ascomycota; class Saccharomycetes; order Saccharomycetales; family Saccharomycetaceae; genus Jamesozyma; species Jamesozyma jinghongensis. Next base: position 16,242 of record JAJMCG010000030.1, read on the forward strand.
GGAGGACTTTGGTGAAATAAGGGCATGGTTCCAAAAAGACCATCCTGACCTTGTTGGTGTGTTTGATGAAAGTTTAGATACTAACTCAAATGCTTATAAATATTTGTTGATGCCAGTGGAAAAATCAGGTTTCCATTTGCGGATCAAAAATATGCTTGAGACATCTAAGCTTTTAGATAAAACAATACCGGAAAAGCCTAAATTTTTTTTGGAAAATGACGATATATTAAGAGTCAAAAGTCCTACTAATGGTTTGGATGTATTGTCTTCTAACGCTATGGCCTTAAGAACCGGTACATATAATCAGGCAATCCTTAGTGACAGCAGAACGAACTCTCAGTCATCTGAAACTGGAACACTGAAAGATAGATTAACAACTGGCCCTTCAACTAGGTTCGATGATGGGGAAAGTAAACTTACACCATCTATAAACTTTAGTGGGAACCAGAATGGCGATATCCTTTCTGGGATAAATTCGACGATGACTACACCTGCTAGCAATGTTTTTGATATATCTAAAATGCCATATAGTAGTGAAATTGACAACTTTGAAGTTCCTGGATTTAATTTGGGTACTATGGATGAGTTCATCAACAATGACATGAGTGATATATACAAGGTTTTATGGAGTGATCTCTATCCAGAAGGTGCAGCATTGTAAAACAATGACATGAATGAACCTACAGATCTCGTTTTATTTTTTATTACCACATAGATGTTTTATATTTAGGTTTATATATAGATCATCCATTATATGTTAAATAACCAGTTTTGTGCATAAATAACTACTGTATTCGTGAATACGGAAAAAAACTGATATATTGAGAAAATAAAGATAGGTTTTGAAAATTAATAAACTAATATACATAAGTGTTCTTATAAAGAGATAGCACGATATTTAATATAGAATGATCTTAAAAGAAGGCTAGAACTAGGTAAGGTGAGCTCATTGTTGCTCTAGATTCAACATAGAAACAATCCTCTTACCATGTGGAGTGTTTCTAACAGGACCAACCAATAATGGAGAGACCATGTTAGAAAGTTTCTTGTAGTTGTATTCGTTTTGTTCATGAGAAACGTCTAAGGCTGTTTGTAAAACATAATTACCATAGCTATCATTTAATAGCATTTGAATATCAGATTCACCCTTGTTATTGATTAATTCTAAGATCATAGTCTCAGAGACGACAGAAGTTCTTAGGAGTTTTTCAACAACATTAGATCCAAATTTATGAAGTGAAAGTTCAACAATCTTTGGTTTAATTAAATGGACAATTTTATGAGTGTAGTCAAATTCACCTGATTCAGTTTCCTTGTTGATAATGTATTGAACAACATAGTTACCAAATGGATCAAGAGTTAAACGATCCACGAAAGTAAGAAGTTTATCACATAATTTCTTGCATTGTTCCTTGGTGCCGCGATCTAAACAACGTTGAAGAACACAACAACCATGTCTGTGAGTAGCAATACCAATGCATTCGTTGCAAATAGCATCAAAGATAAATTGGAAATTTTCTGGTTGAAGTTTTTGTAAACATTTTTGAATAACATGATTACCGTTTAAATCTTTGCTTAATTGAACCACAGAATCACGTAACGAGTTAACAATAATTTGAGCTTCTTCATCAGTTTCTATGCATTCGATTAATTTTTGTAAGGCTCTTGTACCATGAGGATTCAAGGCAATTTCAACAAAATTTGGAGCAGCAACCTTGGCTAATATGATTCTTTGTTCCTGAGTTACTCTTTCGATTAACTTCTGGACTAAATAGTTACCAAATGAATCAGTCATTAATTCAGTAGTGTGGTCCTTTGTTTCCGCAAAAACAGCATCAGCAGCTTCCTCACCTAGAATATCTAATTGTTTCTGCAAGAAACGACAACCATGTTGATCTTTACAAAGAGAGTAAATGTTACCAATAAATTGATCCAAAGTAGCATCAGCATAACGAGAAGCTTCCTCCATCTTTCTTTGAGAATCCTGATGATTGTAACTATAGTTATTACCATTGTGGTAGTTATTATAGCCATTACCATGCTTATTCTTTCCACCTTTATTGAAATGACCTCTTCCATTGTTAGAACGTGGGTGACCTTTTGTATTGTTTCCACCCATCATATTTATATGTGGAGGCTGTGGGCCATGTGGTGATGGAACCATTCCATTAAATGGTGGAGTGCCATACATCCAAGGTGGAGGAGTGCCATTCTGTTGCTGCATCATTGGGAAAGGTTGAGGCATGGGCATTGGGATATTTGGAGAAATCTCATCCTTGCCTTTACCGCTCAATGGGTCAGTACCAGGTGGGACCATCTGGATTGGAGACTGAGCAATGTGTGGAATTGGAGATTGACCTGGCATGCCTGGGTTTGGACCACCCAACACTGGAGAAAAGGATTGGAATGGGGCACCAAATTCATAAGCACCTGAAAATGGGGAATGCATACCATAGTTTGGTGTACCATCAGACATGACAGGATTATGTTGTAACAATGGACCACCATATGGGTAAGCAGCTGCATAAGTTTGTGGATTGTTAATATCTTTAACCTTAATATCATCCTTTTCAGTTGCCTTCTTAGTTTTAGCTCCAGCTAATTCGATGCTGTTTGGAGTTGAAAATAGAGTGTCGCGGTCAGACTTTTGAATAGAAGTTGATTGTGTTCTATTCTTTGCACCTAAGGAAGACATTACATCTAGAGTTTTGGTAGTGCTGGTCAAAGTTTCAGTAGCTGCGGTAGTAGTCTTATCTTCAATGCCATTCTTGTTCATGTCATTGGTAGAGATTGCATGGAAAGTTTGTCTTCTAAATGCAATATTGGACGAATCTGGACCTTCATGTGAAACACTATCTTCGATAGCTGAAGATTCCTCGATGTTGTTTGATTGAGCTCCGTTACCGTTTGGCCATAATGGATCGCTGTTGAATGGCATATTCATCGTATTTCTAGTATCAGGAATAAAACCCGGACCACCAGCTAATGGAGAAGGGCCATTTGGTAAGTTTGGAAAGGCAGTCATTTCTCCATTACTGGTGAACATAATTGGGCCAGCTTGATGACCAAGCTGCATCGACGAATCCTGAAACTCAGTTGGTGCAAAGAAACCTGGTTGGTGGGGCATATGTATCATCTGGGAGTATGGAACAAATCCCATGCCCATCATAGGAGGTTGTTGCGGGAAAAGCTGGGAAGGCATATTATTCATCACATTTGGAATTTCAGTGATTGGATCAATTTGCTTCTTGATGTTTTCAGTTGATTTAGCAGTTGGTGGTGGAGTATCAATAACATCCAGGTTCAGTTGCTCTAGAGCACTATTGATTGTTTCTGTGACAACAGGATCAACAGATGGAGAATTCTTGGATTTGTTGGATTCAGTGGACATTCTAAGTAAATGGAATAACGATGAAAACTAATAAAAAATGGGTGCTGGATAATAAAATATAGTATACAGATAGAACTTGGATAGGAATTAATGTACAAAGTCGGCTACAGGTTTCAGTTAGTCTAATTTACAATGAATATAGAAGAACGAGATGTGGAAAACTATAATTTGAAAAAAACCGTAGTTCTTTAAACTAAAATACAGATGGTAATAATAATGTACAAATAAAAAAAGAATAACTTCACTGGTCTTTGGAATAACAGATAGATTTCTTGGACTTTAGAATGTGTGGTTATTGTGGTATATCGATTGCTTGATGTATCGATTTTTTTTTGCGCAGGTGTATCCACTTTTTTTTTTTTTTTTATCAGAGGTTCTCGTCCTCATTTTTTTTCCATTTGCTCCCCCCATAAAAATTTGATTGTAGCAAAATCTAAGAAACCGTCGCACATGATCAAATTTGTGTTTAAGAAATACATTTACTCTGCCAGAGGTAACGTAAAAGAATAGCGTGAATTTATATAACCTACTATCTACATATAAGTCCTTAAAAAAAGCTAAGTAGTTCTGAGGTTAATAGTATGCCTTAGTGATAATTAAAGCTTTCAGAATACTATCATAATTCTTGTATTGTATCTATATCACAGCTTTCAGCAATTATGAAAACCAATCTTCATAGAAAAAAGACTATCAAATACTTGCCAAACAACCTCCTCAAGGAAGCTTTAAACAAAAGAAGAAAGTTAAATGAATAAATTATTGTGTGCGTGTGTGTGTGCGAAATTATATAAAAATTATTAAAAATTAACTAAAATGATAAAAATTAAAGATGAAATTAAAATGATGTGCATTAGTTGGGCTTTCTTTGTAATAAGTGATTTGTGTGTTCTTATTATTGTTTGTTTGTAAAGCTCAATAAAGACAATCAAGGAAGTTCGCAGTCAAAACTAACCAAAGACCATAGTAAAGAAAAATGAACAATTGTTAGTCAAAAATTTAAATCCAAAGTGTGTGTGTGTGTAGGAAATAAACCGTTGACAAACAATGAAACAAAATTGATAAAATGGAAAGAGGGCTAGAATAATCACCTGCAAGACCCATGATAGCAGTTATTGAACTCCATAGTTGAAATGTATCAGTTCCCATAAAGTAAAATAAAAATTAAAATGAAAAGGTTAAACCTGTGATAATAAAAAAATTGGTATTAAAAAGGGGTTATCTTATTAAAATTAGTTTTCCTTTTCATGTTGAGTGGAGACTCTAGTCATAGCAGCTAAGAAATCTTCGACACTTCTAGTAGACTTCTTTTCCTTTAGTGGCTTACCGTTGACTAATCTGTCGAAAGCTTCAGATTCAGACATTTCGTAGTAAGCACCACCCATGACACAGAAGATACCGATGGACCAAATCCAAACACGGACGACAGTGACAATGTCAGTCCAGTTTTGAGACCACCAACCGAATAAAGTGAACATGGTAGCAATGATATCGACGATGAAAACAGCACCGGCTAATTGCCAAGATGGGATAGAAGACCAGAATGGACCAACAGCTCTGGTGATGAAAATCAACCAGTTTTCAGTTAAAGAAATTTGTAAGAACATAATACCATCAATAGAACCGAAGTTTTGGATAATACCACCCTTTGGTAAGAACATGGTAGTTAAAGCAATCCAAGAACCAATAGCTAAAATGATACCTAAGACAATAGACATAGCCCATAATCTTGGTAAATCCCACTTGACTGGAGTTTGAGAGTATGGAGCATTATCGTAAGCAATGGCCAAAGTAGCAACATCAGCGAAAATAGCAATGAAAACAATTAAATCAATATCCAAAGTTCTGTTTAAGATAGCAATCCATAAACCTAAGAAGATTTCCAAATGTAAGGATAAAGCGATACGGTAAACAACGTAAGCGTACATTCTGTGGAAAATTTGTCTGGAAGTCTTTAAAGCATCAATAATAGCAGATAAACCAGGGGCTAAGAAAACAATATCAGCAGCAGATCTGGCAGCATCAGTAGCACCTTCGACAGCAATACCGGTATCAGCCTTCTTTAAGGAAGGAGCATCGTTAACACCATCACCAGTCATAGCAACTAAGTAACCTCTTTGTTGTAAGATTTCAACGACTCTGTACTTGTGTTGTGGGAAAACTTCAGCGAAACCATCAGCATTTTCAACAAAATCAGCTAATTCGGAACCTGGCATGTCACCACCACCACCTAAACCTAATCTTTCAGCATTGTAAATGTTAGTACCCAAACCTAATTGTCTACAAGTTTCCTTAGCAATACCGACAGCATCACCAGTTAACATCTTGACTCTTAAACCTAATCTTCTAGCTTCAGTAACAGTTTCAGCAGTGTCATCTCTTGGTGGATCCATACATGGCATAACACCTAAGATTTCCCAGTGACCTTCACCTCTCTTTCTAGCAACACCTAAGGCACGGAAACCTCTGGAGGCTAATTCAGCAACCTTGTTTTCGTAGTTTTCATGGATATCTTCTGGAATTGGGTGGTCTTCTTCGACAGTCTTTAAGACGAATAATGGAGCACCCTTGACACAAACAATTCTTTCACCCTCTGGAGATTCAACAACAGCAGTAACCTTCTTGGAAACTGGATCGAATGGGTGGAATTCTAAGACCTTGTACTTGGTTAAAGCGTTCTTGGCATTTGGATATTGAGCTAAGGACTTTAAGAAAGCCTTATCAATAGCATCCAAACCCTTCTTCTTTCTGGAGGCAGCTAAACAAGCAGTTAACATTAAATCATCGTCAGAAACACCTTCAACAGTGTATGGTTCGTGTAAGGATAACTTGTTCTTGGTTAGAGTACCAGTCTTATCGGAACATAGAATTTCAACACCAGCTAAGGATTCAATAGCAGATAACTTCTGGACAATAGCTTGCTTCTTAGCTAAGTAAGCAGCACCGACAGCCATAGTAGTGGTAACGACAGCTGGTAAACCAACTGGAACACCAATAATAGTAATACCTAAAGTGTATCTTAAGATTCTGACAATACCGTCAGTTCTGTAGAAAGAAGCAGTCCAGACCAATAATAAAGTAACAATAACTAAAACCAATAAGATAATACCAATACCGTTTAAGACTTCAGTGAAATGACCTTGACCACCAGCAGCCTTGTTGACTAAAGCAGCAGCTCTACCAACGAAAGTGTTGTCACCAGTAGCAGTAACGATCATGAAAGCTTCACCTCTCTTAACAGTAGAAGAGGAGAAAGTTTGATCACCGTAGTGCTTGTCGACAGCTAAGGATTCACCAGTAATAGCAGATTGATCAATTTGAACGAAACAGTCTTCAGTAACGATTCTACCATCAGCTGGGATGATAACACCGTCTTCCAATTGTAAAATATCACCTGGAACGACTTCGTTGGCTGGAATTTCAACCAATTCACCGTTTCTGATAACAATAGAGGAGTTAGCTAAAGTCTTCTTTAATTCTTCGACAATAGAACCAGCTTGGAATTCTTGGACGAAACCAACACCAGCGTTTAACATTAATAAACCACAAATAACACCGAAATCGACCCAATCGGAAAGACCAGCAGCTAAAATAGCAGCGGCTTCCATAACGAATTGAATTGGACCGACGAAGAACATAACGAACTTAACAACTAAGGATTCATTTTCTTCGGACATTTGGTTTAAACCGTACTTCTTTCTTCTGTGAGCGACTTCATCAGAAGTTAAACCGTAAGATGGGTCAGTTTGTAACATTTCTTCTGGAATGACTCTGGCTTCACCGGCAGCGGCTGGACCATTGTCTTCATCAGAATCATCGTCATCACCACCGTGGTGAGATTGTAATTCTTCGATTAAAGCATCAATATCATCGTCATCAGATTCAGATTCAGATTCAGATGGAACGACCTTTGGAGGCTTTTCGTTTGTAGCAACAGATGATTGTTCTGAACTAGACATAATTGTAATTTAATTTGTTTTGGAAATTATATCTTACTTCTTTAAAACCTTGGGTAATATATATTCTATTGGTTTTCAATGGTATTAATAATTAACTGGATTGATTATTGAAAACAGTGAAACAGAAATATATATGTTTGTTTAATTTCAGGGAATGAAAATAAATGTAATATAAGGAAGAAAAAGATAGAATGTCTTGTTTGGTCTTATGTGTAAGAAAAGAAATTAATAGAGGAAAAGGGAAAGGGAGGAAATATTGGCTCAAGAGAGAAGAGATTTGTGAGTTTATATAGTATTTGGACGTTCTTGAGTTTTACGAGGATGAGAATGAGAAAAGAAAACTTTGTTTGTTGTGTTACCCAATGGAAACTCAGTGGGTATAACGTTCGAGGGAAAAACAAAAACAACGTCGAGAAAGACAAAGGAATTAACGAGTTTTATTTTTTTTTCCACTGTTTAGACTTTTCTTGTTTGGTCAATTACATAAGAAATTTACTAAGAAGTCAAGGAGAAGGTATATGGGAAGGGTGGAATAAGGGAATTTGAAAATATCGCAATTAGTTATAATCCACTCAAAGTAGAGTAGTAGGATATCCAATGAAAGTGGAATTTTTTTCCAGATAAAGAAACTTTGCATAGGAATTTGTTTTGATATTTCTGCTTCAAGAGTCGTTAAAAAGACGATGACCAGAAAAATTCACGCAAGTAAATATGACGTACAAATAATCGAAAAGTTTTTCCGACTGTTCCAGAATCGGCAAAGAAAAAACAAACCATCTCGCGGATTGTTTGGGTTTTACTTCTTCGGGGATCTCTCTGTTTATAGTAAAAGCCGTTTATGGCAGGCAAATTTATTTACAGATTCCCGCATGTGGTCAAGTAATTGGACTTACTTAACCCCTTATGGCAACAATATAGGAGACTTTGACCAGAAACTCGAAACAGAAATGGTGCAAACTATACAAAAAATCACGTTGCCGAGTGGTTTTCAATTGGGTACCATCAGTAATCCAAGATATGCATACTTTGCATTTTATTCTACCCGTTCCCGATGGCCGAGTCTTCGCTTATAATTCTCGCTCTCTCTCATCTTTCTTTGCTGGTTGTTGTATGTTTTTTTTCTGGCTATAACATATATACTTTCCTGTTGTTTAATTGTGATATACTTGGAAACATTGCGATTATATCTCAGGAAAACTCCTCCCTATTTTATTTATTGCTTTTTCTGGACGTCGAGGAGTGTAAATTAGGCCTATCTGAGTAATTCTTTCGCTGCTACAAACTTACTAAAGAGGGATATATATGTTGTTCTCATTATTTCGATACCTAATATCATTGAAATACATAATTTCAAAAAATCTTATCTTCGGCATGTAATGCCGTTCGTCCAAATATCAGTGCACAGATATTTCTACATATTAATCAAGATTCTTTCAGGTGCTCCCCTGTTTTTTGGTATCTTAGTACTTCTTCATCTTTTGTAAGATATTCCGTACTTATGTTTAATTGGAATAACAGTACTCAATATCAGAGAATTGTATTCCAAAGTAATACCATTTTTTGGTCAGGCTAATTGCACTTCGTAAACTTATCTATATCTTTCACCGAGGTCCTCTATTTCCTTTTCAATGGATGAAATTTTTGAGACATATTTCCCACGAGTTACATAATTGAGCACACGACTTTTTCCTGTACCTAGAATTGATAAAAGAAACAAAAAAAAAAAAAAAGATAGTTACGTCTGGAACTAATCGGCAATTTTTTCGGCTTACAATTTTTTTTCCGGTTCCAGCAAAACTGGAACGAGTTTATCGCTTATCTCCAATCTATAAGGTGAGATAAAAAAAAAATATTTTCAAATTTTACTGCCAATCGCACCCGCTCCCGTTTAACTAAAAATCAATTACCGCACTCATTTTAAGTGAAAAACGAATCAGAGAAGGATTTATTGGCTCAATTACGTCAAATTGCAAAGAGTCAGGATTGATTATTCTCGCAAAGTCTCTCATGATAGTGGCCAATAGATGCAAATATTTGAAGAAAGTCTATTACACCGCATATCATCTTAATCTCGTTTGGGTGCGCGTTTGACGTCCTAAAGCCGTTCCATGCTCTTTTTCTTTATCAGATATCATATCACAATCAATACCAGTTGGATAGATGGATTGATGACGTATTCGATAAAAGTTTGTTCAAAACACTACATGGGGCAGATATTGCGATGTATATAATAAGAGCGTGGAAAAGATCCCGTGACTTCACCGAAAATAGATCAACATTTTCTGTCTCCTATCAAAAAAAGGAAAAAAATTTGCTTAAAGCTATTGTAATATATTTCCCCCAGATGATATGTTGTACCTCATTGTTAGAATTTTAGTTACAAATTTAAATTCCATAATTTGCACGCAAAATTTTTAAGGTATCATTTATCTGAAAAATTCTATCTTGTCATCCTCTAATTAAATTTGCAATACTTAAAAAGTATAAAATAATTCAAGCAAAACTTTTGCTGTTTTGAACAGCATAGTACAAATCTCATCGCTTTGGGTTATTTTCTTTAAATCTTGGTCTATCAACTGCTCTGTAACGAAACGTTCCCTTTGGAATTATTATTCTTTTAAACTATCGAATTCTTGGAACAAGATCCCAGAATTCTGCTTCAATGAAAAAGTGAAATAAAAAGATCTTTTATATATAAAATTGTGAAGGAAGTAGAACTATTGTAGTTCAAATTATAAGTAAAAGATACGGAACCTTTATTTAAATAACTGTTGTAAATAATTATATTTTAAGATTTCATTGGAGGTTAATGAAGGACTTTGATTTCATGTTGTGTTTAGATATTTTATTTTGAAGATCATTATGTTGAATCCTAACATTTTTAGGATGGTTAGTGCAAGAAAATTAGAGCAGATAGAAAGTGTAAAACACTTGATAATCTATCCAATTCGACAGTTTTATTTAAGAACCGATTTTTTCTTGGTAATTATTTTAAGTTTTGAAAAGATAATTATTTACTTCAACGAAGTAAATAATAAATCAAAGTATATCTACATTCCAAATAAATAAAAAGAAAATAATGTCTAAGAGAGTTTCTTGTGGTTTGCTTTATAGCTAGACATGGTAGATGTCATTTCAAACCGTAAATAATATACAGGTAAATCTTCTTATTTTTTTCACAATAAACAAAAATAAAATATATATACAGTGTGACATTCTAATATTTGATTATCGTTATTTTTTTGTCACTTTTATTCTTTTCAATTTGAACTGTTAAATATATTTTATAGAAGAATCAGTAGCACTCGGGTGATGTAGTACCTATTCAATTATAAGTGAAATTTTTTACCACCTATCATTTCTTTTGTTTCAGTGGCTAAAAATGTTAAGGTTCAACAATAATTATCTTCGAGCTATGAGGTTTTCAATTTGTAAAATTATTTGAACTTAATAATATACAATATCGCCCGTGAAAATATTAGAAGAATTCGTTATGTGTATGGTCTTATATATTTTATATAGTTGAAAGTGACGCATTATAAGTAATGTGAGTATATACGAAACATTCTATAACCTTTCCTCATGAACACCTACAGGATTATTACCCTGACAGCGAAGAGAGCTCTTTTTTTCAGGATTAAAGTTTATTAACCTTTTGTAGAAATACCGTACACGTTAAAATTAATGTATACAGGGTCTCGGAGATCTTTTGATTTCCTAAATGGGTATCCTCTAACTTTAGGTTCGCAAGATCCCATATTATGCTTATTCCAAGAACAATACTTCATGTAACTAGACTTGCCCGAGATTGTACTAAAATACCCCAATAAGGGCATCTTGTGGCACAGTACTTGGCCAATGCTCTTAGTTACCTCCCAAAAAGTCAGGAAAACAGATATCGAATTGTTTTGATCGGCCCATAAATCCGAAAGGAGGCTGCTTAGCTTATATCCATGTTTAGTTAAATACGGGACTTCCAAAGCCGTGTTCTCATATTGAGACATGCACAAGCCCCTTACAATAATAAGATTGACAATCGATGTTGACCTCTTATTAGTAGAAATTGTAGATATTGTATATATATTTTTTGAGCCTCTCGCTGTGCCTCTCAAAATTTTCTATTATGCCTGAGAAAACGGCTTCTATAATTTGAGTGTGGGAAAAGAAAAACATACCGCAAAAGGGTGAAAGGAGTTGTTGGCTGAGCCATTTTAATCTTGCTTAAAGATCCCACACACAGAGTAATAAAAGAACTTCAAAGATCCCCAAAAACAAACAACTAGCATCTTAGTGCGTCTCATATAAATAAATAAACAACTAATAACAAACTGATATACACCCCTAAGCACGAAGTACGATATGCCGCCAGAAAATAGCAGGACGGGGTTACTATCAAACCAAGGAACTTCTCATGATTCTTATACTGAACCAAACTTTCCCTTAACTCTGGACCAGCTATCAGATATTCACAATCCAAAATCAATTAATGTATTCAAAAAATTATTCAAGAATGATGAAAGGAACCTTTACAAAGCCTTAAATACAAATAAGACAGAGGGGATCAAGGGGATTCAAGAAAAAAATTACCATGATACTTTGAGATTTAAGAAATATGGAGATAATAGAATTCCAGATAGGGTGCCTAAGACCTTTTTACAATTGGTATGGGATGCACTTAATGATAGGACCATGTTACTTCTATCAGGTGCTGCGGTTGTCTCTTTCAGTTTAGGTATGTATGAAAAATTTTATCAGCCACCACAATATGATCCTGAAGGTAACAGGATAAATCAGGTTGATTGGATAGAAGGTGTTGCAATTATGACCGCTGTGATTGTTGTGGTACTGGTAGGAGCCTTGAATGATTACCAAAAGGAATTGCAATTCGCAAAATTGAATAAGAAAAAGGAAGATCGTGAAATTATTGTCATCAGAGATAATAAAGAAGTTTTGATATCAATTCATGACCTTTTGGTCGGTGATATTATTAATTTACAGACTGGTGATGTGGTCCCTGCTGATTCTATCCTCATCCAAGGTAAATGTGAAGCTGATGAATCATCAATGACTGGTGAATCTGATACAATTAAAAAGATTGACCTAACATCTGCATTAAAAATCTTCAATGAACTGGAATCAAAGGATACTACGAAGCGACTAGATATCGGTTCTATTACTGATGCTGGTGATAAATGCCCAGATTGTATGTTAATTTCTGGTTCAAAACTGTTGTCAGGTTTAGGTAAGGCTGTAGTTACTGCGGTGGGTACCAATTCCATATACGGTAGAACAATGATGTCCTTAAAGGTCGAACCAGAAAGTACACCTTTACAAGAACGTTTAAGTCAATTGGCAGATAGCATATCCGTCTATGGCTGTGTTGCGGCTATTTTCTTATTTGTTGTCTTATTTTTCAAATTCTTATTCAATGTATTGGCTCCAAATGGAAAATTCCACGACTTGAATCCTGTTCAAAAAGGTACTAAGTTTATGAATATTTTTATTACTGCTGTCACAATTATTGTTGTAGCTGTTCCAGAGGGTTTACCCCTAGCTGTCACTTTAGCTCTAGCATTTGCAACAACTAGAATGACTAAAGATGGTAATCTAGTAAGAAACTTAAGAGCATGTGAAACAATGGGTTCAGCAACAGCAATCTGTTCAGATAAAACAGGTACTTTAACAGAAAATATTATGAGTGTTGTTAAAGGTGTATTTGGAACGTCCAAGTTTGATGAAAATGATAATAACAATGAACCAACTTCAATGGAAATATTTAATAATACTAGGGACTACTGTTCAGAGGATATAAAATCCGACGTATCGAATAATATTATTTTGAATTCTACTGCTTTTGAAAACGAGGATTACACTCCTGTTGAAGAGAATGACAACGCTGACAATGATCAATTAATTGCTAACATTACAAAGGGTAGACAAGAACCATACATTGGTTCAAAGACTGAGACAGCGTTACTGGGTATGGCAAGAAGAAGTTTAGGTGTTAATTTTGGTACCTTACAGGATCGCCGTAAAAATTTGAATGGTGGAAATGTTGAAGAAATTGTTCAAGTTATTCCATTTGAAAGTGTTCGTAAATGGGGAGCAATCGTTGTGAAGATCAGGAACTCAGATACTTTTAGATTTTACGTCAAAGGTGCTGCTGAGATTATCTTTAGCCAATGTAAGTATAAAAGAGATTCAAAGGATAATTTAATTAAAATAGATGATAAAGTATCGAAGGAAATATTTGCTGAAATTCAATCATTGGCTAACAATGCGCTAAGAGCTATCTCAATAGCCCACAGAGACTTTCCAAATTGTAAATCGTGGCCACCAAAGGAGTTTATTGGGGAAGACAATGATGTCGACCACGATTTAGATTCTGCCTCACCTGAGTATCTACTCTCTAAAGTAGTGAAAGAAAGTGAGGAAAATTCATTAATTTTGGATGGTATTGTCGGTATTCAAGATCCGTTGCGTAAAGGTGTCAGAGAATCCGTCCAACAATGTCAAAGAGCTGGTGTCACAGTTCGTATGGTCACTGGTGATAATATCCTAACTGCCAAGGCTATTTCCAAAAATTGTAACATTTTAAATTCCACTAATTTTAGAGATGAAGAGTGCGCTATGGAGGGTCCAGTATTTCGCAAGCTAAATAAACCTGATCGTATAAGGATTTTACCAAAATTAAGAGTTTTGGGTAGATCTTCTCCTGAAGATAAAAGATTACTGGTTGAAACTTTAAAGGGCATGGGTGATGTCGTTGCTGTTACTGGTGATGGTACTAACGATGCTCCGGCTTTGAAATTAGCTGACGTGGGGTTTTCAATGGGTATTTCTGGTACCGAAGTTGCTAGAGAGGCATCTGATATTATTTTAATGACAGATGATTTCTCTTCGATTGTGAATGCTATTAAATGGGGTAGATGTGTCTCCGTGTCTATTAAAAAATTCATTCAATTTCAATTAATTGTTAATGTCACTGCAGTTATCTTAACATTTGTGTCTGCTGTAATTTCAGAAGAAGAAACTTCTGTTTTGACAGCAGTTCAGTTACTATGGGTTAACTTAATTATGGATACTTTAGCTGCTCTTGCTCTGGCAACAGATAAACCAGATCCAAATATTATGGACAGAAAACCAAGAGGTCGTAGAACTCCATTGATCACTCCTTCTACTTGGAAAATGATCATTGGTCAGGCCACTCTTCAATTAACTATTACCTTCATTTTACATTTTAAAGGCCAACTGATCTTTTTCCCACACAAGGAAGAATTGAATGGATTTGAACAACAGCAACTAAATGCCATGGTTTTTAACACCTTTGTCTGGTTACAATTTTTTACTTTAATAGTTTCAAGAAAACTAGATGAAGATGACGGGTTCAGAAATTGGAGAGATAGAATTAATGCTGCTAATTTAAATTTCTTTCAAGATTTGTTCAGAAATTATTATTTCTTGTTTATCATGGCCATTATCGGTGGTTTCCAAATTTTAATTATGTTTTACGGTGGCGCTCCCTTCTCAATCGCTCCTCAAACACGTGGGATGTGGATAACTGCACTATGTTGCGGTATGCTATCACTTCCAGTAGGTGCCGTGATTAGAATTTGTCCTGATGAATGGGCATATAGGCTATTTCCTGAAACTTTTTTCCAGAAGGTTAAGTACATTTTCGGCCTTGAATTCCTAAGGAGAATACATGATAAATCACCCTTAGAAGATGAGGAGTCTTTATTACAGGTGGATGAAGGAAGTACTTCTTCAGGCTCCAGTGCATTTTATTAAGTGAAGAGACAATTAAGTGCGACAATTATGAATATACTACAAAATACATGCTAGCTTTTATTTTTTCCACAGACATTCCAGATTGTAAAATTACACAAATTTTAACGCAATCTGATTCCTCTATAATTGTAATTACTTCTAAACAATTGTATTTATTTCTTTGTTCTTTAATAAAAGTTGTTTACTATTATATATCAAATTCATCATCAATATCCTTTGTACTCAAGTATTCCTGTCCTTTCTTGTCAATTCCAACGGCAAATTTTGAATATACCTCGTCAAACTGATCTAATCCCTTGAATAATGGAGTGAGCTTCGTAAAGTAATCTATCTTCTTCAATATTTCAGTATTTCTTTCCTTCGGACCTTCCTTATTACTGGATTCCTTCAACGTATGTCCAATTGTGTCCTCTAATGTCTCCAATGATATTCTAAAGTCTTCAATCGAGGTTGTGGCATTTTCATTAGTATTTTTGTCCTTGCTTACATCTCCAGATTCATTGTCCATCCCTGATATACCTAATATAGTCTTTAGTTGAAGAAAGTGTTGAAGAACATTATTTAACCTTTCTTTAGCCAGTTCAAGCTGTCTCAGTTCATCTATAACATGTGCTCCTTCATTATATTGTAGATCCAATTCCTTCAGTTTACTATCAACGTTTCCAACATCCATTTGAAGTGCCCTTACTGCATTTCCTAAGGTATCCAGGTAGTACTCTAATTTCGATGCACCAGATAGTCCAGGATTAGTATTAGGGCCCATGTTAGTTCCGTTGTTACTAGTAGCTGACAAAGTACCGGGCAATGCTTCAGATAATTTTTCCAAGTTCCAAATTGTGTTCTCCAATTCTGAGGTTAAGTGCTTTGTGTAGAAGTCTAATCTTCCTAATAAAGATGATGAAGTGTGCTGTAGTTGATTCATATCTTCATTCTGTGAGCTTAATAACAAAATATCAACAAATGCCTGTGGAACAAAGCTCTCATCGAAAAATATTTCAAGAATGCTGTCATATTTTCCTTTAGAATTCGTTATTGTTTCAGACATTTGTGTCAGATCTTGCTTCAAATGCATTGCTTATGTTTAATTATCTTGTTTTGAATTTTCATATTCACTGCATTTTGCGAAATGCGCCCAAAAAGAATTATTCTCTCTACATACTTAAACATATTTAAAATCATCACAATATATACTATAGACGAATACTTTTGATAGTTTAAACGTGCGTCAACAGCTATATGCAGCACAGAATCCCCAATTACCAACAGTAATTAATTTTTCAGTTTTATCTTCTGTTGTAACGGATGCATAGTCTGATACTTGATAATCTTTGGAGACAAGGAAGGTCGGGCTTTTGGTGTCAAATTTACCAGTATTTGGATCCGTCACAAGTTTAATACTCGTATCTACGCCAGATGATAGATACAGCGCGTCCTTATGATGGTATATTTTATTTATTGGAATGCCTTTATTCACGGTGGCACTATCCAGAGAATGCGCTTGAGATCTTAAATCCCACAATGCTATTACCCCATTGTCGTAACCCGCATATACATAGTTATTGTTATCAGACCTCATAGCGAGACTGTTGCATGATGATATAAATTCACTTGGTAATTGCAATTGCTCTTGTTTTGAGAAAATATCATGAATTGTTATAACACCTGATAAATGACCGGCGACAGCTTTTTTCCCAAATGTCTCAAATTCAAGTGGTTTCTCTTCTAATTTCTTTTCGACGTAGTTAACATCTGATACTAATGATAAACAATTTATTCCGTCACTTGGATTTTCTCTTCTGGAAAAGGAATGAATATTTAATCCTGATCCACACTCCCACAGACGCAATGTGCCATCAGTCGAACTAGATAGAACATTTCTTCCTCTCCCAAGCATAGCAGCACCTGTAACTTTGGACGTATGTCCAAGGAATGTCCGTGGGTTTGATCCGTCAATAAGGGACCACAGTTTAAGTTGCATATCGGTTGAAGCAGAGAGAATTACTTGTCCACTTGGAAAGAACTTTAGAAATGTGATATCACTAGCATGGGCTGTAGTGATTTCTCTTTCTAAATTGAATGAATCATTATATATTTTAATATTACCTGCAGAATCACCCAATGCATATGATTTCCTAGGGGTACTTGCAATGTCTATGGCCGTCCAGCTAAAATCTTGTTCCCTATCAGTCCAGTCATTAGTAATGGTCTGAAAATTATAGGTCTTTCCGTCTAATGTAGACTCATATTGTGAGGGACCACATTTTTCAAACGAATTGCCTTCTCCGGCTTCGAACTTGTTTTCATGTAATTGAATTTTGTATTCTTGAATATGGTCTAGTGACTTATCTAGGTTGATGTAAAATTCTATCTTTTCATTCTCATTCCTATAGCTATCTTTTATGCATTGTTCAAAATCGTGTTGAATATGGGCAACAGGTACTGTTTTTGTCATAGTATTTTTTATTCACTTGTAGATATATATAATGAAGGTGTTTTATTTTTGCGAGGTTGGTGTTAATTCAATTTTTTTTTCTTAATGAGGTTAAATTGTGATGTCCACTCAAATGAGTAATGGACATTGATTTTTGTTCCATTTTTAAAAAGTTGTGATAGATAGATAACTTCCATTTTAAATTAATAGAAATGTAGAATAAACCATATACTCTATTTCAAAATTTTCTAAAATAATTAATTTGTCAGAAAAGAAATATTTCACCACAATGTGAAATCCCTGATGGTAAAAAAAAACAACTACAGAGATATACATGCTAACATAAATCAAAGACAGTTCCTCAGTTAAAATCTGCTAACCAATCCATTAGTATCTTTCCCGAACCAAATACAAATGATTCAGACTCGATGTTTTTCAAGCAATCTTCAAAATTGATACTTTTGGAGTTTTCTATATTCTCTTGCCCAGATGCAAAGAGTTTACAAGTGTGTAGCTTGCTACGTTGATTTTCGTTTTCTTTTAAAACTCTATGGTTGAATTCCCAAACTTTCTCCTTTACAGTTTTTACTAAGATAAATTTGTATAGATCATTTTTACCCCACAACGGGGCTAATTTGAGCTCCAACAATTTTAAGATTTCTTCCACTATAACATACTTGTAATATAGTGGACTGGATTCTATAATTTCCTCTATATCGGCATCGATGGTACTCTTGATCTGTTCAGTAAAGTTTGAAAGGGGGTATTCCTTTGTAGGACGTTGATATAAATCTCGAAGGATGACAAAAAGATACTGCATAACAGTCGAACCCTTTGTATACCACGAAAAGTTACTAATATTTTTCTGCACCAATCTTTTGAGGGTAGATAATAGAAGTAATAACGTCAAAGGAATAATCTCTTCCCGGGAGTTCTGTGTCGTCTCTAAGATCCAGGTCATGTCCTTTGCCTTCTCAGGATCTTGTATCTTTACACCTGTATTAACTAACTTATCTCTCTCAAACTGCATACTTTCCAGCGCATAATGTCTAAGGTGTAATCGATACAAGAATATGCATAATGTGCTAGAGAAATAATCAGATTTTAATGGGCACCGTTTTGCTAAGCTTATAACTAATTTGTTGATTTCTTGGTACAATATAAGGATTTGCTCTTCAATCATACTGCTCTCTGTTCTCGAAATAGAGCTTTTCGTCGTTAGTTTCATAATGTCATTAAAAACCATATTGATCTTAAGCCTTCCAATTGTAAATTCTATAGGGAAGTCTTGCTGCAAGCAGTCTTGAATTTCTGGAAGGGAACATGAATATAATACAGCATCTGGAGAACTAAACGGAAATCCAAATGCAACAGATGAGGATCCTTCTATGTATAAGATGTAATGCCAAAGAAGTTTATGTGTTTTGTCACCATCTTCCTCAGCTTGTGTTAATTTAGGAAGTCTCAATTGTTGAGCGATTCTAACCAACATTGGTGCATATCCCATAGCACTTATCATGTTAGGATCAAGTACAAAATTCACCAAGGTAAAGGATTGTAATGTTTCAAGTTGAGGTCGAAGGGGAAAATCTGCAACGTCCATTAGGTAACGATATCCGGCATAATACTTATTGCAGAGCAGCAAATCTGGTATGATTCCAGAAGTCACTGTTGCATATGACGTACAGAAGAGAATTGCCATGAATAACACCACATCTAATGGGTTCACTTGTTTCCTTCCTTTGATGTTTTCATAAACGCAGTCTAATCTTTTTAAAACTATTCTGCGGCTAATAATTGGAATCATTGGATGAATCATTTCGAAGAAACTATCAATTTGACTTCTTGCGTTTTCTGGTGATGATGGAATCAAATTAAAAATATCCTCAATTGTTAAATTAAGCCTGAAAGTTCTATCAAAATTGGTACTTTCATTTCTAAAAAAATCCTCAGGTAGTGAAAACTTTTCATTAAAATTGGAACTCAAAACGTTATTACTGATTGAACTCGTGAAAAATGGATAGAAATACTTTGCCTTATTGAGTGTTTCATGGGGTTCAATCCATGTATGTTTCTCTACCCTTTTGGTATTTACGACAGATGACCTATTGACCGTCTGATATGACTCCTTCTCAAACCCATAATAGCACCCATTCGGTAGTTTTAGCCCAGTACATGTAGAACAAGGTGTCGCTTTATTGCATTTCAATTTGTGAGTATAACAATAGAAACATGATTTGATTGTTCTTCTCCTGGTGATCTTCTTACCCGACATTACAATCTTGATATCTAGGTTTGTAATATAGGTATTATATCATTTGGTAAAATAACTTAAATACTGTTTCGATGTCCATCCTAACGTTGTCAAACTTTAAAAATATAAAGCCTTATTTTTTGAAACCTCCATATTTCATTTCAGGCAACTGACAGCGATGCGTACAGCATTTATTAAGGCGTGTTAGCTAAGTGCTAAAAGTGAATAAAAAACACAAATACCATACTCCCCCGAGAATATAAAGGAAAAAAACGATTCATTTCAAATAATTCAAACGCGGTCGCTATAGCCTTAACTAATGAAACGACAAGCTCTCAACAGACAAATACACAGACACTATCTTCATCGACAACAGAAAATATTCAGCAGCAAATAACACATCAGCAACAGTAACCCCTGCAGACAAGAAACAAAAGGAGGAATCCACTCCAAATCCCAGAAAGATTCCATTTAGAAGACCAAGAGTCTATAGAACTTTATTAAGGCAAGTCCTTAACCTCAAAATCTTAGTATATTTTTGTGTTCGGAGCCCGTACACAATCCGATTAATAGGAAATATATATAAATTTTATAAAAATTAATTAGATGCACGTGACTATATACCAATTGAAACAAATGTCGAATAAATTATCCTTTACAACTGATACTTATGAAGAACCACTTTCGGAAAGTTTTGGTATATTATTAGAATGTTTGCTTATATTAGCACAAAGTTCCTACAACGGCATCTCACACTTTTGTTTTCAAAACTTTATACATATTTGCAATTTTGAGTTATGGCAATCCAGTAATGTCTGTACGCCAATAAACCAAAAAGAGATGAATTACTTGACAAAACATTACATAGAAGAGGTGAATGAGATATTTGAGGGAGTGTATAGTATCTGCCGTTTTTGATGTTGTTTTTTTGGATGTACGGCAATCTTTTGACAAATAGTGCAAAATATAAATAGAAAGATATAATATTACTAATGCTACTGTGATGTTTATCGTTCCTGTCTCTCCTTTGATTCCATGAACATCCCAACAAAAAAAGATTAATTTTAATAGAAAGTTCAAACATTATTTCTCTAGATTTCAACATTTAACTCAGGAACAAAAACCACAATTACAAGGGATATTCCTTTATGTATGCCATTAGTAGTCAAATTTTTGATGGAAAGTTGAAGCAATGTAATGACGAAAAATATCATTAGTTCAACATTTATAATACTCCTTAGAATGCAGTTAGACGTCTCAAAACAACGTAAACAACAGTTTTCAAAAAAAAAGTGGCAGATCAAGAGCCTTATTTGCAACAGTAAATGGAAATAGTCCCAAATGGATTTGAAAATATTAAAGTTATTCCATTAAATTGGGTGGTCCGACTCTTCGAAAATTGGAAAACATAAATCAATCAATAATATGTAAAAAATACTAAGAAAAAGTTGTGAAACTCAATTTACTTAACAAGTAAGTAACATTCGAAGATATGGTCTTTTGATCTAGTATGGAAACTAATGTAACTAGACGTGTTCGTTATTTCAATTGATAATTGTTGGAACTGTAATATATTACAAATACGCGGTATCGTACAATGCGATGCTGCTACTTAGATAGTTTATATATAAAGCGGTTATTTTTCCAACATATATAATCTTCCATATCTTTCTTTATACTTCTAGACACTTTCTAATTAAGTGAGAGAGAGGAGCTCTGCTGCAACCAAAGGACTCATAGTTCTAGTTGTCAGTATTCAATATACCATTTAAAACCCTACTCTTTTTAACATTCTAAGAATAATAGTATACAGGTAAATCTTCCTCTCCTTCTATCCAAATACATATATATATGTTGCATCAATTTTTAATAACTAATTTTTGCAACTGATTACACTTTATCGTGTTTTTATTTGAATAGTATTTTATTCTTAGTCCAATATTCACTTGAGAACATTTACTTGTTAAGTAAAATCATATGACTTAAGAGAGGAAAATGAATATACTGAAAAAACGCAAAGAAACTAAATTCAAAACCTTTGGTAAATGTTCTTATCTGAGTTCTGCGTTATAGATTGTTTTATGTTTATATAGCTTTGAATATAACGATAGCGAAGAACTTTCATGTGGAATTTTCAAAGAGGTTCCTGTATATATTGAACACTTTTGATTTCAAAATAAGTTAAACTAAATGTTAAATTTTTTTATCACAATCATCTTGGTATGTCTAGGGGAGAAATATTATGTTACATATACAAATCTATTGTTTAATATAATAAAATGAATATATCGATTCTTTAATGAGAAAGTGTCAGTTAAGCGATGCGATGATCTTAACTGAAAAAAATTTTCTTTTTCTGCATTATATGTAGTGGTGGAAGTAATCTCGATACTATAAGATCATACACGTTTTGTCCATAAAAAGTGACCAAATACCACATACGATCACCTTATCAATGTCCGATTCTGATTCTGGTTCCGATTTTGAGCTGACTCTTTCAGCCAATGCTTTGGCCGCATTAGCTGAATTTAGACAAGAGGAGGAGCAACGTCAAGAAGAATTCGATAAGCTGCTACATCAAGCGGATGAGGAAGAGCTTGCAAGAAAGAAACAAAAGGAAGGTATGAATTTATTCAAAGAGGACTGGCAACTTTCCCAATTCTGGTATAGTGATGAAACTGCTGATTTATTGGCCGATGCACTACTAGAGGGAGCTGATGAAAACACTGTAATTGCTATTGCGAGTGCTCCATCTGTTTATGCTGCCATTTTCAAAAGAGAACCTGACCAAATACCGACAAAACACATTTATTTATTTGAATTCGACAAGAGATTTGAATTGCTAGCTGGTAAGGAGCATTTCTTTTTCTATGATTACAATAAGCCATTGGAATTCAACGATTCTATTAAAGGCAAGGTCGACAGATTATTAATTGATCCTCCATTTTTGAACGATGAATGTCAATCTAAATCTTCCATTACAGCTAAGTGTCTCTTAGCTCCTAATGACAATTCTAAGACCAGCAACGGCGTCTCAAAACACCGTCTAATCTCATGTACTGGTGAAAGAATGCATGACGTAATCTTCAAGGTTTATCCAGGTACACATATCACCACATTTCTACCAGAACACGCCAATGGTCTAAGCAATGAGTTTAGATGTTACGCTGATTTTGAATGGAGTGGTTGGAATTTTACAAATGATGCAGATTATTAAGAAGAGCACTATCTCCGTGTTTGATTTTGGTCCGAGAGTTTTTTCGGTCGGTCGTTTATCAGGAAGTTATATAATACGATTCTCGTAAAGATGTAAAATATTTCTATAGTTAAACAATAATCCCTTATAAAAGTATTTAGAAGTTCATTTTTCAACTAGGATACTCTTTTGTAGAGAATTGGCATTAGATAGAACAGCATTTAGCTTAGTCGGAGTAAACGTACGAATAGACTACAGAAGATATACGTATTTCAATCTATCATGTCTGATATTAAGTCTGTCTTAATCATTGGTGGTTCCGGTTTCCTGGGTCTCCACTTGATCCAACAATTCCATGATATGGCTAGCAAGCCAAAGATTTGCGTATTTGATGTAAGACCACTTCCAGAAAAGCTTTCCAAACAATTTACGTTTGATCCCAAGGACATTACGTTCTTTAAGGGTGATTTAACATCACCAGAAAGTGTTGAGGAAGCTTTGAAGCTGTGTAAACCAAATGTCGTCGTCCATTGTGCTTCCCCAATGCATGGTGGTGAGGCAAAGATCTATGATTTAGTTAACGTTAAGGGCACAAGAAATATTATTGATGTTTGTAAGAAGTTCGGCATAATGGCCTTAGTCTATACTTCCTCAGCAGGTGTTATCTTTAACGGTGAAGATCTTCATAACGCTGATGAAACATGGCCAATTCCAAAAATCCCAATGGATGCTTACAATGAAACTAAAGCAATTGCTGAAGATATGATTTTGAAGGCCAACGATCCTGAACATGGTTTCTATACAGTAGCTTTACGTCCTGCTGGTATCTTCGGTCCTGGTGACAGACAATTAGTGCCAGGTTTAAGAACAGTGGCTAAATTAGGTCAATCGAAGTTTCAAATTGGTGACAATAATAACCTTTTTGATTGGACATACGCCGGTAATGTTGCCGATGCCCACGTTCTAGCCGCTGAAAAGTTATTTGATTCAGAGGCTTGTCCTACAGTTGCTGGTCAAACTTTCTTCATTACGAATGATACGCCAACATATTTCTGGGCGTTGGCCCGTACTGTTTGGAAAGCAGATGGCCACATTCAAAAAAATGTTATTGTTCTAAAGAGACCTGTAGCTATCCTTGCTGGTTACCTATCTGAATTTTTCTCCAAGTTATTAGGCAAGGAACCTGGCCTAACACCATTCCGTGTTAAGATTGTATGTGCCTCACGTTATCATAATATTGAAAAGGCCAAGAAATTATTGGGTTACTCTCCAAGGGTTGGTATTGAAGAAGGTATTATGAATACGCTTGCGTGGATGGACGAAGATTTATAGATGAAAGTCAGATAATTATTGTTGGAAAGTTATCTTTAAAAACTCATGAATTCAGTTAAATAATAAAATTAAAATTATTGTATATATTTATGTCTAGAAAAAAGTTATGATTTTTTTTTATCTTATCATCTTTGTTGCTCGGATATCTAAAGTTAGACCAGAAGGAGATAACTCACAAAATCCTTGAACATTAGCAATAATATTATTACATTCTTTAAACATAATCCTTATTTATCATATTGAATTTATTATATTTAAAATTTAACTTACTTAAAAACGTTATACATTACCGTAAGGCCGAGATACATTTTTCGTATTTATTAAACCACCTAGTTGAAAAAGAAAGAAGAACCTATAGAAGAAACTGAAAGGTTCTTATAACTTTTGCATAGCAGCAATATCGGTAGATTGGACGTGGTCTTCATCTTCTTCGATTTGAGCTTGTAAGTCATCTAAGGAGACCTTTTCATCTTCAACAACACAGTTGATTTGACACTTCTTGATACCGAAACCAACTGGGATCAATTGGTGAGCACCCCAGGTTAAACCGTCAATTTCGATGGCCTTGACGTTTTGAACTAATTCATCTAAGTTAGTTTCGTCATCCCATGGCTTAACGTCAAGGGTAACAATAGACTTAGCAGCTGGCTTAGCTGGCTTGTTAGCCTTTCTAGCGTTGTATTCAGCAATTCTTTGGGCCTTTAACTTTTCAGCTTCTTCATCTTCTTCGTCATCGGAACCGAATAAGTCGACGTCATCGTCATCTTCTTCTTCAGCAGCAGCGGAGGCAGTAGCAGCTGGGAAAGATTCGAATTCATCAGCTAAGGCAGCGATGTGGTTGAACCATCTGGAGAATTCTGGGTAAGCAGCTTGGAAAGCCTTGTAAGTGGTGACATCGGCTTGAGTAACAGCAGTACTATAATAATTAAAGTAAATTGTTAGTAATCGATATTTTTATTATTGTTTGAAATTTTAATATATTGATTATCTGAATTGTTCATGTCTACCACTAAGACAAATACAAAACATTTGCAATTGTAATAGAAAACAAAAATTATATGATTGTCAGAAACGTTGAGTTAACAACACTTTTTTTCACACTCATGCCAGGGGTCTTACTTCCTGTCTAAAACACGGACCAAAGAATAAGTTCATCATTCACATATAATTATTATTTTTGCAACGTTTTATTTGCAATTGATTGTTAAATCATCTCATGGTAAAAAGATAAACAGGATCAATAAATATAGAAAAAAATAAAACGATGAAAAACATACCCTTCAACGTAGGACTTGTCAGCTAAGGAAGCGTTTAACTTCTTTAAAGTTTCGATGTTAGAGAAATCAGACATTTTTTAATTTGAATTTCGGTATGGTGTACTCAGAATTAGAAACATAATGGAAAGAGGAATAAATGTGTAGACATTAAATAAGTTTGAAAAGGGAAGAAACGTTGTATTTAAAAACGAGAAACAATCCACGGTGAAAAATTTTCACGATTTAAAGTGAAAAATTTTCGCTTCTGAAAATGGAAAAAGAGTTGCCCTAAAAGAAAATTGTGCATTTATAGTGTGTGGGTGTATCGTGCGTTATGACTTGAAACGTGTTTTTATTGCAGCAATTTCTTTGTAGTGCGTAGAAATTGTAGACAGGTCGTGTGCTACCGGTTCCTTACAATTCAGTTAGGGCTTAGAGGGGCTACTCACATAGTGTTGCACTCATCTGCCGTGATAATCTGATGATCTGATAGTCAACTGTGTACATCATCTACATTATTAACACATACATGTCCGTATATATATTTATATGAGGGTGGTTTTCTGTTGAGACGTAAAAGGTCTATTTGCTGATTGCCTTCTCGGCTTCGAGCTTGTCCAGATGCTTCTTTAAGTCGATTAGTGTTACAATTCTCTTGAGGGCCTCCTCGTGTTTTTGGATTACTTCGTATGTTGGCATCACAGGCCTGATCGGTATTTTCAATTCTTGTAAGGTAGCAACCACTTTATTTTGCAGTGCAGGCTTGAACGTTGAGATCTTGGATGATCTCAAATATACACCTGGAGATAGTTTCTCACCATGTGTAATTACACCCAGTGCCTTTCTTTCCTCTGCATTGAAATCCTTCAACAATTGTTCTGCATATGCTGTTTCTGTCCTTCTCTTGATTGCAGTCTGTTGTTCCAGTTTTTGTTTCTTTGTCTTTCTTGGAGACAAAGAGGATCCGTTGTCTATTGATCCGTCTCTCTCTTGATCTGAATTTGCCGGGAGCTCTTGGGAGGTATCATTCTTTCTCTCATGCATTTGTTGGAATTGCTGCTTCTGTTGTGCGAAATGCTGCTGTTGTTTCATCCATGGATTCTCTGGAACGCCGTTCTCATGCTTACGTTTTCTACTTTTATCAGACAAAAGACTGCTGTATAATTGAGACATACCTTGCGATGTCATGTATTGTGACACTGATTGATCTGAGTTTGGTGAATCTAAAAGACGTAATAGAGATTCCCTTTCGTTTAAAGTCTTCTTTGCAGCCATTTCAAACTTTCTAGATTCAATAATTAAGGCCTCTTCTTCAGCGATCTCCGCTGCAGATCTAGAGAGCAATCTTCGTAAATATGCTTTTCTTTCTGTTTCTCTATCCACAGGGAATTCAAGAGATGCAAGTAATGGATCAGCAGCATTCTTGGATTGGAAATATCTCTTTGACACTTCATAGAATTTACCCTTTAATTCTTCCAGTGACCTATTGGCGCCATATGAATATCTATCATGTATAACGAACCACCTCAAATCGTATAATTTACATAACTTGAACAGGTAGTTCACTTCTTCAAATGCCCATTGGGCATTGATAGGTGCTTCTGATTTTTTATCGACCGACTTGGTGTCATTAATATTGGTTGGATGATCTACTTTACTAATTTCGTCTTTAGTTTCATTATTTAAAGAATTTTTAGTCTCAGATTCAGCTGAATCACTAACGTGATCCTTTGTTTCAGATTCAGCTTGATTAGCTTCTTCAAAATCCGTTTTATTAGGTTTATCATCATCTTTATTGTCAACATATTTGTCATCATCTTTGTCATCATCCTTGTCATCATCTTTTTCATCATCTTTCTCACCTTCTTTTTCATCATCTTGATCCCCCTCCTCCCTGCTTGTGCTGTCGGTAGCTTCCTCCTTTTCATTACTAACGTTTTTCGCCATTTCGTTCTTATTATCTTTAAAATCTTCACTAATATTCTCTTTGTCGGTTTCAATCATCTCACTGTTCTTCAAAATTTCCACCCTATCCTCTGAATTCTTGGAGGTCTTATCCTCCTTACAGATTTCATCCTTATGGCTTTCTTCCTGAGCTGTCTTGTCATCATCATTTTTCGGTTGTTTTTCATTATTCTTTTTTATGTGCATGAATGATTCGTATTCTTCTTTCGTGAATTGGGGCAGTGACATATGCTGATTGAACTTATTATACGAAGACTCGGGAATCTGATCACCTAACAGTTCCTTAGATCCCTTAATCCAATGTCTTAGCACCACATTAGAATTAGTTTTAAACTCTGCATGAGTCCATGGTGATGGATTACCAATATTAGTCAACTTCTCCTTAAACTTACTGCTTGCTTGAACCATCATAGGTGGCTGATTCTCGCCTAATAAATTGTACAACTCTCTTTGAATACCAGTAACTTGTGGCTTTGGTACACGATTAGAGATGCCTGGCGCTGACGAAGATGGTCCATTGGGCGCTGGAGAAGAGGTGCTTGTGGGACTCTTGGACTTCTGTTTAATGTTTAAAACATCAAATATATCAGAAGATGACATTTTGAAACTGTAGAATGCTCTAATTGATTGGGTAATTTCCTTAATATCTTTAATAAGGGGAGTATGGAGACTACAATTAATACGTTAAAAGTACTAAAGTTTACATGTTGGTTTTGTTTTTCGCGGATTTCATGTTGATGTTTCACCACATTCACAAAGTAGGGCTTTCTTACGAAAGCAAAACTTGTACACCCGAAAAATAGGAACAGTGTAGGGTTGAATTTCCATCTGTTAAAGAAGACAAAACTAAAATAAGGTTAAAGACATATATTTTTAGGCTTTCAGATTGCTAGCTTTACTATTTGCTTTGGTAATATTTAAATTATATATACCCCTAAGCTCCACTATCACTTTTCGCCTTATACAAAACTAAAAGTCCACTAACAATAATTGCAACGGAAGATTTAGCTAATCAACAAGTAATCATGAATGTTGCGAAGAGAACCAAAATAAGAATTCCAAAGAAAATAAAGGTTGATCTCGAGAGTTTTACAGAATCATGGGCTGTCATACGATCTGTTATTGACAAAATCTATTCAAACCAGATTAACGATATTTCCTTTGAAAGAACTTACCGAATAATATACGATTTAGTAATCAGTAAGAGAGATGGTGCTTTATATAATGCTTTAGTGGAATATCTACAACAAAAACTTGAAGTGCTAAAGGAGGAAAAGTTCCAGGATTCTCTAGAAGGTTGGGCTCTATTGACGAAGTTAGTTGAGTTTTGGAATGAGGAAAGACTACACTTAAAGTTGATTAGCGACTTAATGTTATACCTCGACAAGGTTTATTGTAAGGAGAACAGAATCCCAGAAGTCATAGATGCAGGTTTAATTGTTTTCAAGACAACTACGTTAGATCCACTAAAAGATGTTATTAAATCTGCATTAATATACGCTACTAATGATATTCGTAGGAAATTCTTATTCAGTGAAACTAATATAAATATTCTGAAGCAAGCTGTATCAATGCTGGAGACTATTGATGAACAAAACCAGAAGGATAACTACTTCATCACTTATTTTGAAAAAAATTTGTTAGAAAACACATACAGTTATTATTCAACGTTAATAAACTCCTTGGATTTATCACCAATTGACAGCTTTAATAAGACTAAAGAGTTACTCAATTTTGAACAATCATTTGATTCAATGTTTTTGAATCAGGATTCTAGTAAAAGAATCATTTCTCAAACACAAGACGCCCTTATTTGGGATACAATTGAAACTGACATTTCTGTCACGATAGGCCTAGCAATTAATGAGTACAACTCTTTTTTACTTGCAGAGGTTTATAAATTATCCGATGATAAAAAGTACAAATTAAAAATTATTGAAATTGTCAAGGAATCTATCCTTCGAAACCTATCAACCATTACACCAAATGAATCCTACAAGAAAAAATCATTGATCGCTACACACTGGACCATGAATGTGCTTGGTGCTTATAAGAAATATGCTGATCTCTTGAGCACAGTTCAATTCGATGATGATTCTGAATTATCTGACCCGCAATCTAACGGTACAAAAAGTAATTTCATTAGAATACTTAATGACGCAGTATCTAAGTTTTTTAGTAAAAATGCTAGACAATCAGCCCAATTTGTTAGCTTCTATATGGATTACTGTTTGAAGTTGACATTAGAAAAAACTGAAATTCAAAAGGCAAAAACCGATTTACAAGAATGCATGAAATTAATTAAGCTATTATCCGAAAAAGATGAATTTGCAAGTTCTTATAAAAACCAATTATCTAGAAGATTATTACAACAAAGATCAGCTGTTGAGATTGAAAAACTGATGACCAAGCAATTGAAAGAGGAATTGGGTTCATTTTTTACTTTCAAAATGGAGATTATGTTAAATGATATTTCTATCTCATTAGAAATATCTCAGGCGTTTAATAATAATTCTAAAAGCAACCGCATGAATGAAGTAAAAAAATTGGATTTTGTTCCGGAGGTGTTAACAATGACTGCATGGCCTTTTCAAAATTTTGAGTCCTTGTTTAATGATGAGATAGTACTACCAGAATCATTAGAGAATATCAAACTCGAATTTGAAGCTTTCTACAATAAAAAATACAATGAGAGAACATTAAGATGGGCTCATAGTTATGGTCTAATTGAGATTGGGTTTCAATTTACCAAGAGCTATCATGATTTAATAATGCCAGCATATGCTGCAACGATATTCCTTCTATTTGAAAATCACGAAAAATTAACTACAGAAATGATAGGTGAAATGACAAATATCCCAGAGCAAGAATTAAACCGTCATTTGCTCTCTCTATGTATGTTTTCAAAGTCCAGAATATTGACTAAATCCCCCGCTTCCAGGACTATCTCTAAACACGACAAATTTTCTATCAATTACTCTTTTACCGCTCCAACGCAGAGGGTCAAAGTACAAGCAATTTCAGGAAATATCTCTTCCACTAAAGCTGATGGTAACGTTGATGCCTTAGAAAGAGAAAGATCCATTGAGACAAATGCAGCTATTGTCAGGGCTATGAAGTCCGAGAAAACTCTTAAGTATAGCACGCTATTTGATATTGTTGCTGAGTTGGTGAAACCCAGATTTACATTAACTGATGCTATCTTTAAAAAATCCTTGCTCTATCTAGTCAACAAAGAATATCTTCAAAAGGATCCAGATGATGCCAATATTTATCATTACATATCTTAAATTGACATTCAACACCTTTTATGCAGAAAAGTACATTTATATATATTGTTATTCTAAGTACTAATATTATTATTATTATAGAATTTGTTTTGTATCCAATCATTTCTGAACCCAATCGATCTAAGATTGTTGGGATTTCAACCCATACTGAAAGAAGCGAGCCAAGAAAAAAAAGACTTTCCCCTTCTAAGTGCAAGAAAAAAGTTTGACATTGAACCCCGAACCATACCTAAGATTGAATAAGATTGAATTGGAATCACGCTGTGAAATATTCTCAATATACCTGCTGTAAATAGATCTACTAAGGTCACAAAGTGTGTTTTAGAGAGTTAATCAATTATAATTAAGGAGTGATGAGCCTGCAAAACTCAACGAATAATTCAGATCTATCTAAAATGAATGAACATCTAACCAATGAATCTGAAAATATCAACGGTTCTCCAAGAAAGGGCATAATGAAAAGTGCTTTAAAGAAGAAATCTAGACGAAAATCCTCCACAAATCCCATATACGCAAGAAGTACACACTATTACAATGATCCAGCCGTCGATTCGTCGCCATTATTATCATCCACCCCGCCTAATATATCCAAAACGTTGGTAAAACTGTATCCATATTTGATTGTAGTGGACAAAATATTAAGTTTTCTGACATGGTCCAATGATGAAATATGGCCAAATTATTTGGTGATTGTTTCGTTTATAATAGGTACCGTATATTTTGAAACTCTAGTGAAATATTTTGGCCATTTGATCATAATCGGGATGCTTTGGGGTTACTCCCTAGTAGATAAATCGGTAACAAGAACAGTTTCATCATATCCAACGCTAGATGATATTGTTCATTTGATGGGCAAAATATCAAAGAAATTCGATAGAATATTTTCACCTATCAACGTCTTCGGTTTACAGGATATAAAGAGATTATTGTTTACAATAACTTTCTTGACACCAATTTATTTGATTATAACAATGTTTATTCTTTCACCGAAGAAGATAGTAATGCTAGGAGGCATTTTCTTATTAACATTCCATGCAAGATGGTCAAAGACGGCCAGACAGATGATATGGAATATGAAGATAGTTAGATTATTCTCATTCTTTTTAACAGGTTTAGATTTAGGTGGTATGAACAAACATCAGGGTATATTTGTCACTGTTAGTGAACAAATGAGAGCCGCAACCAATAAGGATCGGTTGAGTAATGATAATAAACGTGACGCTGATAATAATGAAGAGAATAAACCAAATTCGATTCAATTTACATATGTACTATATGAAAACCAACGTCGCTGGCTGGGTATCGGTTGGACTTCGGCAATGTTAAGCTATGAAAGGGCAGCATGGACAGATGGATATTTAAACCCAGCGCCTGAACCAGCATATTTCAAATTGCCAGATGATGATTCTGACATGAAATGGAAATGGGTCGATGAGCATTGGAAATTAGACATGACAAATGATGGCGCTATTCAACTTGGAAGTTCGGAACCAAAGACAATGATCTCGCCTGACAATAATGATGGGTTCATTTATTCTGACAATACGTGGAAGAACCCCTCAACTGATGATGTATTCTCTAAGTATACCAGAAGAAGAAGATGGATTAGAAAAGCTCAGTTGGTGAGTACTTCAGTGGTTTTACCACCATCTCCACAGCTTCAAAACGATATTAATTTTAAAGAGAATGAGTCTGATTTGACGGTTTTGGAACCATTCGATAAGAACACTGTTGATAATATAGAGATTTCTTATTCAAGCGATGACAATATTGGTAGAAGTAGAAAAGTATCTTTCAGCTCTATTCAGAAGGTGCGGCTCATCCCCGCAAACAATAGAAGAAGCAATAATCGTATTTTATATTCTAATACTGATCTCGAAATGGTAGATTATGATAGTCATCCACATCGTGATATAGAGATTGATACATTAAATGATGATATTAATGATGAAACTGATCGTGATATTCTTTCGAAAGAGGTACAAGAGAGCGTAGATAATGAGTTAGGCAAGACAATACAACAGGAGGTACAGGAGAACATTCAAGACGAGGTGAACAAAAACACGTCAAATGGATCAAAGAATGATATAGGGACGAAATAGGACAGATACCGGGAAATACAATTCCCTGAATGAAAAAGGGAAAGAGGAAGAGGAAGAGAAAAGGAGGATGAAGAGGTTGGTTAGATAACGAACGAGCAGCATCATGTGCATGAAAACCTGACCTATCGAGGAGAAAAGATGATGATAGAAACTATTAATATATTTTACAAAACCTCTTCAATAGATACAGTCATGCCTATATAATAAACTTATATACTTATTAGTTTGATTATAGAAAAAGTCATTACTACTCAACCAAATAAATTGATATTGCATTCTTGGACAAAAAACAAACAAAATAGTATGGCCAGATTATATAACATCTTCCATTTCAATTTCTTCTTCACCTTCCTCACCGTCATTACCATTTTCATTATCATCAGAAAATTGGTTTTGATCATCAGCCAATTCACCTAAGGTGGCCTTTCTTTCTTCTTCCTTCAATCTCTTATATTCTGGTTTTAATGTATATTTATAGGAGTAAGGACCCTTCTTAACCAAAGTGGCGACTTTATCAAGACATTCCTTTAAATGAGCTTCTGGTTGTCTTGTACGTTCTTTTAAACCCTTTAATGACCAATAATCATATTCATCGAATAATTTGAATAAATAATCCAAGATTTCTCTCTTTGGCATTCTAATTGATTTAATATTATTCTTTGCCTTTTCACGACCGACTTTTAAGAAATTGGATGTATCTGATTTCATAGACATACCAGTATGACTCATTGTAACACCAACTGTTTCATCCAAAGTGGTAATTCTCTCCTTGTTGTTAGTTTTGACAATATTTCTTCTTTGTTCAACGATCTTGTGATAATTCGGATCATTCATGGAGGGCATCACTTGACATTCATGACACACTGTCCCAGCAATTGCTGTCTTCTTTGGAATTGTCTTCACATATGGGATGTATCTATCTCTACCATCTCTATCAGTCATCACTCTATGAACAAATTTCTTTCTATTATTTTTACGTTTCAAAAGCTGTTGTTTCTTCTTTAATTCCTCCTCACGTTCTTGTTTCTTTAAATAAGCTTGTCTTTGTTTCTCTGGATCTGCAGCGAGTTCCCTCTCACGTTGTTGGTATTTCTTCAAATTCTGCTCAGTAAAGATATATTCATTCTCCACAACTTTCTTTGTTAACTCTAAATCATACTCATGCGGTATCGAATCATTATCATTCTCATCCAATACCAATTTAATTTGACTCCCATCCTTATTGATTCTAATCTTACCCAATTCTTGTCCATGCAAATTATTTCTATCTCTCCACTTCTCAGCAAGAAACATGGGTAAACGAACCAACCAAATCTGTCTGTTACTACGGGACAAGTCTAAATCCAGAGATTCCTCATAAACCTTTGTCTCATTGTTTTCGATATCGTTACCGTCAAAAACTTCTTCCTCCTGTGACAAGTATCCGTCATCCTTGGATTCCTTGTTGATAGTTGCGCCTGTGTCAGCCATAATGTTTGGTGTCGTTGCCACTCTATTGGGTGGTTTAATAATCAATTGATCATCTTGCTAAATAGCTCCCATTTTTTTCAAAAACTTTCCAGCCGGGTAAAATTTGTTCAGTTAAGACATTAATATATGATTGAATCAATCAATCAATGAACTATTCATTAGTTGTGAATGGATGAATCGGTGAAGTTGTATTGCAGATGGATATTGATCTTAGTAGTTTGTTGAAGGCCGAGATTTCGAAGAAGCAAAGGGAGGTGACCAGGGTAGCTGAGTCGGAGAAGGAGATAGAGGTGTATGACAAGCTAACAATTGACGAGAAGGCAACGGTGACTGAAATGAAGGAGGCAACACCAAGCCAAGAAGATAATGCAGCTCAGGAAACGAAGAGTGAGCGACTAAGGATAAGACCCGAAAGAATAGAGAAGATACTGGAAAAGGAGTCGCATATTGATTATCAAATCCGGTTAGAGGAAATTACTTCCGAGGACATGAATGAACCAGAATTGTCCATGAAGTGTAATTTGTACATCCATGCTCTTTTAAGTGAATGGGGAGAGAAAGTTGAGGAGTATATCATACCAAACAATGATTCCCCTGAGCATTTGCTGTTAGAGACCAAGAAGAGTCTATTGCCTTTACTTTTGAAACTAAGGAGACATACACTGCAACGGGACCTATTGATTTCGATCAGTAGTATATTTTATCATTTACAGAAGGACACATCGAGTGAGATTGATTCATGTTTACAATTATATTTGAAACTAAGTATTGGGAACGTAGCATGGCCGATTGGTGTCAGTGATGTTGGTATTCACTCTAGGAGCGCACAGCATAAAATTAGCCGATTTGGAAATGTTAATGTTGCAAATATTATGATTGATGAACCAACGAGGTTGTGGATTGTTTGTATCAAGAGATTGATAAGTTTTAAGCAATGGTTGTTACGTAGGTGATCTGTCTATTATAAATATTATGTATTATTTATTCTACGTACTGTATAAAAATCACATTATAGAGGACGCGGTCAAAAATGAAGCATACACATCAACATTGCACTTTAACAAAAAAAACAGTAAACAAAAATAGATGACATTAAATAAGGACTACGTGTGGATTGACGGTTGTTTCGATTTTACACATCATGGTCATGCCGGTGCAATCCTTCAAGCTCGTCGCAGTATCGCCCGGGGAACTACATCAGGTCGACTTTATATCGGTGTTCATTCTGACGCAGAGATCACAATACATAAGGGACCACCAGTGATGCATGAACGTGAAAGGTATGAACATACGAAAAGTTCAAGGTGGTGTTATGAATGTGTGGAAGATGCTCCTTATGTGACTGAAGCACGCGTTATGGATCAATTTGGATGTGAATTTGTTGTTCATGGGGATGATATTACATTGGATAAGGATGGTGTAGATTGTTATCAGGCGATGAAGGACGTGGGAAGGTTTCGTGTTGTCAAAAGGACACAGGGGGTAAGTACTACAGATATCATTCATAGGATCCTTACTGGTAATTATGATTTTCCTGGTGATGCTAGTGAACATTTGAAATGGCCTGATAGAGATGTTATGGAGATATATGCTAGCGGTGAGGATGGATATATGAAATGGTGTTGGGTTTGGGATGGTTGTTTGAGTAATGTTGTTGTGAAGGGAAGAGATTGGGGTGATAACAAAAGTATTTTGTTGATTCGTGGTGATTTTGATTTATTTCATATGGGGCACATTGAACAATTAAAAAGAGCAAAACAGCTTTATAATGATTACAAAGTAATTATTGGTATGAAAAAGAGTGATAAAAAGGGGGAAAAAACTATTATGTCTTTAAAAGAGAGGTTATTGAGTGTATTGAGCTGTAAATATGTGGATGGTGTAATTGTGGAACCTGATATGAATGATAACTTTGATCAAGTGTTGGATATTGATTGCGATGAATTACGTCTTGATGGTCAATTCGAATATTTGACTAGAGATTTAATAATCAAACGTATCGAAGATGAGCGTGAGAAGTACGTTGCTCGAAATAAGAAGAAGGGAATGATTTATTAATAAACCTTTATGTAATTAAATGATGGAAGGAGTAAAAACATGAAGTTAGTCATAAATCATTAAAATATAAAATATAAAATGAATATTTATTTATATGCCAAAGGATGCTTAAATGTGATGGTTTTGAATATCCTCTAGTTTTTTACCATTCATTTGGTTATTAACATTTGAGGGTCTTCTCTTCTTGTTGAAAATCTCTGGGATCTCACCAGAATCAATAAGATCTTCTATTTCGTCACCTGGCTTCCCCCAATTTGCTCTTCCGGAACCTTCCTTCTTAACCTTGTTTGGGGATTCACCAAAGTTACCATTGCGGGTAAAATACTTTGGTTCAGCGGCACCTTCATGGACTGTCCATTTGTTAGTTCTAGTCATTATAATTGTAATTGTATTGTTATTTTTTCGATTGTTTGATTATCTGTAGCAGTAACTTTAAAGAGAATTAGGAAGGAATACTTGGATTCGAGGACCTTTATATACGTTTTTGCTTAGAGCGTTGTGCGGGGTGTGCGGCTGTGCGTCCCCCTTCTTTTTGTTGAAGGACATTCTTAATATAGAATCAATGCCTCTTTGAATGATATGCAACAGCAATTTTGCCAGTCATTCGCATTCCAAGCCTCGAAAAGTAGTAACTCTCCTCTAATAGGGAACCAGGGGCGTACGATTCAATACTCGTAGCGTCTCCTCCCGGGATAAACGGGTTTGGACCCAATTCGTCGTCCCAACTAGAAATGTTATGGGACTCTAACATAGTCAAAAGGGCCTCCTGACCGGACAGAATCCGTTCTATTTCCTCAGTACAACGATCTATATTTTGAAACTTATCTTGTTTACCATTAGTGTTATTGTATTTTTGTTCCATTAGTGCGGGGTACGATGACTGTGCTGGTGTGGGGAGTGGGTGTGCCTGACGTATATACCGTGTCCGTCTTGTCTCTAACTGGTATATTTTGGAAATGAGTCGGTTGTATGTGGTATGAAAATGCCAAAGGAACTCGCTGTACATCTCATGGGGAAATATATCCTGTAGTAAATCCTTGAAGGGATGTGAGGTAAGATGTAGGGCTGCGTTGTCCCGCATATTGTCGAGCGTGTCAGAAACTCTTGTATGGATACGATTTAGATAATCTTGTATATGGTCTGCGTGCATTAGGTTGAGGTACACTGTTTGTTCCATTGTTATATCTTTGTATGCCTTTACATTTATATTTTATAGTTGTGTTTGTGACTGAACTTGTGACGATGGTGGCTGGGTGCATTATAGTATGAACACTAAATGAAGCAGTACTATTATGACAAAAATATTAAAGATAACCAAACAAATAAAATCTAATTTAATTTTTTCATCAAAGATAGTAATACACACCTAAGTGAGAATCACCATTTTTTTTAAAAAAAAAAGAAGTTTTTGGCAGTTCAGGGTTCATGGCTCAGGGTTATTAACAATCCACAACTTGGTCTTGCATTATATTCTAATGTATATCTTTAATTACATTACCTTGAAATTGGAACTTATGAATTGGACGTTTGCTAAGTCGTTAAGATATGTCAGAATTATTAATAATATACCTAATAAATTCTTAGAAGAAATAAACATATGTTTTATGACTACTAATCAGAGGCATGGGAAAGTTGATTATCAAACTATTACTAATGTACTTGATTAAAAATTAAGAATGTTGAATAATTTAGATATAAAAACCAAAATTTTACCCTTGAGATCTTTAAGATTACCTCCACTTTTTATATACTTTATATATTTATATATAACCGATCAAACATTGGTTTTTAATATGACGGATAATGCAACAAGTAAAATAAACACATGCGCTACATTTGGCAAAAGTGGGTTAACAAATACTCTTGATTCTATACAATAAGATATATACTCTGTAATAGAGTTAGGATTTACCCCTAAAGAAGTTGTGACAACTTGGCATCTTTATATACCATTATTTATTTAAGTCTAATTAATAGATCTTTAACCATTTTTCTATTACAAAATTTTTTTAATCCCCACTTATACGGTATTGATTATACAGGACTTTTAATCACAATTTTTTTGAAGTTACATTCATAGTTTAATATTTTTTCCAATTCTTGTTTTTTTTGGATATTATACACCAGCCGAATTTCTTATTTTCTGCCGGTAATCCGGATTGTAACTCTATGAATTAGTTTCATCCTCAAATGATGTATAAAAAAAATTATTTATTAACTACTTGTTTCTACATAACTTAGTTTG
The DNA here is from genome assembly GCA_030572895.1 of Jamesozyma jinghongensis. Classification (NCBI taxonomy): domain Eukaryota; kingdom Fungi; phylum Ascomycota; class Saccharomycetes; order Saccharomycetales; family Saccharomycetaceae; genus Jamesozyma; species Jamesozyma jinghongensis. Next base: position 54,979 of record JAJMCG010000030.1, read on the forward strand.
AAGGGTTAGGAACGATTCATTTCCTGAACCAGTAATTTTCGAAGACCGTGCTATATATTACATTTTGTCCCAGTGGCCGAGTGGTTAAGGCGATGCCCTGCTATTTCTAAGAGATTGCAATTAGGCATTGGGTTTTACCTGCGCAGGTTCGAATCCTGTCTGTGACGAAATTTATTTTTTATTAATTTATGATACAAATATCACGGGTTACTTAGTTTATCACACTATCCCTTACGTTCAAATAAAACCCATGATTGTTATCTTATTAAAATAAGTCTATAATACATACTAATAACTTGGTAGAGAGGTACATTCTAACCACCATGTTAGGACAACATTCGCAGCGGCTCTACTTCCTCTAGTGACAAATAATTTATTAATAAACTTTTCATGTTCTAATGGCTTATCACAAATCTGTGGTAACACGATGATTAACCAATTCTTCATTTCCATCGGAAACTTACCAACTAAATTTCTAATAACATCCGTATATGCATTCAAATCGGACCTTTGCGTATGGAATAAACCATACATAGTTTGATACACCAAATCCTGACCATGTGCTAATATTTGTTGTCTTGTCGTTTGTAAGTCCTGTTGTGAGTATTTTCTATTGTTTATTACTTTGACCCAAAATTTAGTAATTGCGACGATAGTAAATTTTTCGTTGGATGGGATTAATTTCAGAAATGTAGGTAAGATAAATATTGTCCATTGACTTGAATGAACCACTAGTGAAGGAACCTTATCTAAAATTGTGATAACAAAATTGATCATCATTTGTAATAGATCAGGATCCTTGGAGATAACCGTCTCATAGAATTGCATAAACACTTGTTCAAACATATAATCAAAATCGTTTGATGTTAATTGTAATTTGTAATGAACAATTAATTTCTCTAACAAGTAAACAAAATATGGCAATGATGTAGTCAATTCACATTTAGTGATATGAGTGAGGACAAATTTCATTATATCAGGCATCGGATACTTCATAAAATGTGGTTCATCATCTGGTAATGACAACCCTTTGCCCAAAATCAAACAACTGATCTCAACAAAACTAGAGTCATTGGTATACAATTGATTATCCAATATTGTCTCCAATAAATTATAAAGTTTTGCACGGACTTGGAAGGGATCATTAACCCAGAATTCATTGAATTGTGTCAGTTGTTGAATTAATGGTTCGTTATCAATCTCTTCGGGATGGATCATAGCTGAACCAAACTCTGATATACAACTTAACAAATTCTTAATATATTCTTTTTGTCCCGGTGTTGTTAAACCTTGATTAATATAATTTTCAATCGTATCAATCACTTGAACAATATATTTAGCTTGGACTTCTGGTCCACCCTGAACTCTACATTCAATGATATAACCGATAGATCTGGCTAATCTGCTTCTGGCAAAATCAGTGACGTTAGAGTTTGGTTGTAATAATGAAGTAAAAACGTTAATGAATTGATCCAAATATTGCTGAGATAATTGCTCACGACAATTTTCACAAATTGAAGAGATAGTCTTGATGATCATAACTTCAATCCTTTCGTTGATTTCTTTGAAATAACCGTCTTGATCTACATCATTTCTGGTACAAACTTCTAATCCTTGAAATGAGCATTCGATACATGCACTCAAATCTGTTAAATCACGCCTCAAGTAACCCGCTAAGGTACCAACTAGAGTAGTACTCGATCTAATAAAATCAATCTTTAACATAACTGCGATCTTATTATCCATCGGATTTTGAATACCTGTTTGGAATAATAACAAAACGTTTTTGATCAAGAATTTATTTTTTGGCAAAATATTGCCAATCCAAGGACTGACGGTTAAATCCATGTCCTTTAAAAGAGCATTGACCAAAAAGGCCATTGCTTCAATTTGGAAGAATGAAGAAACCTTTTCATTATCACCGATTAAGGATGCATCTGAACCACCAATACCAGCAATCAAGACATTAGTTAAATGTTCGTTTCCCAAGATAGCCCAAAGAGATTGAGTCAAATCAGTAGCTGCGCTCCTGAAGTCCTCAAATTCATGAACGGAGGTATCATCGCTGTCATCTTCTTGAACAATCTTTTGTTTATTCATCAAAGAAATCTTTGGCAAATAAATAGTAATAACCTGTTGAAAAATATCAACAGCAATTTGGTTTGCATTTGGAACTAATGTTTCATTGGCTAAATTAGTGTATGAATCGGCAAGATCCAGCCAGAAATCAATCATTCTAACGGAGAAAAATTCTTGTAATACAGGAACCAATGGAAAATTTGTCATTTGTAAAAGAACCTTAATGTATTGTTCTGAAATGGATGCATCATTCGAATGAATAGTAGTAAATAACTTATTACAGACATCTAGATTGTTAATTTGTAAGAAATCTACAATACAAATGGCTAATTCCTTTAATTCAGAAGTCAGTTCATTCACCACCAAATAGTTCATATACTGTAACATCCATGCATTTTTGGAGGTGTCAATGTTGGTATTGGCAACTCTAGAGATACCCAAGAAAATAACTTCGATTTGTTGACGTAACTCAAAGTTCATCATAGTTGGATCGTTTGCAAATAGGTTGGCAAATATAGCAAGGATCTTCTCAGCAATAGTAAAATTATCAGATTGTTCATTGGATTGGCACATTAAATTTATTAAATTTTGAAATATTTCTGATAAATCCATAGAACCACCAGCTATACTTCTGGTCATTGAAATGTAGTTGATCCACGAATTAACACATGCAAATACGGACTCATCTACATTTAAGGAGGCCGTGTTGTTGTTTAAATGAGAAGATATATTGGCATTCAAGATTGTCATTGTGGAGATGTATAAATGCTCATGAACTAATTGATGGATTTTACTCATAGCGTGTTTTTTGGATTGGTATTTGGTTAAATCTTCAACGATAATCTTGGTAAATGTTAAAAGTAAATCGTTGAATTCGCTGGAGCTAGAGATAAAATTTAATAAATCTTGGTAGGAAATGACGGAGTCGATAGATTGATAAAGCAATTGATTCATATTTTGATCATTCATATCGGACCATTGATTCTCAGATGGAGAGGTCCTATAGTTAGATAGCAGGCTCACAACAGTGTTAATTGGATTGTTCCACTTTTTGATGGAAATTATGTTACCATCGACTGTATTCTCAGCTGTCGCATTAGCTTCATTAGCTTCATTAACGTTAGTAAAGATTAAAGAAAGATTAGACATTAATTTCCTAATAGTACTGGAAAGAGAACTATTTCCATTTGGATTACTTGAATAAATGCCACATAATCTAATCAAATGTATCAAATTTGCCTTGAGAACATTCCATAATGTTTCCTCAGAACTGACATTAACACTAATTTGAACTGTCAACGTTAAGGCACCAAAATACTTGACATTTGGGCTATAAGATGAGTTTGTCAAAAGTTCATTAGCTAGATGAAACCCGTCATTGGATTTTTGAATCGATTGTAGGTTTTGTTGGATCTGGTTCACATCCATGCTTGGGTGCGGGGAATAAAGAGCTTCAATAAGCCCTACAACTTCCTGGATACTGCTCATTTCAATGATTTCTATAAGATGAAGTTAGCTAACACAGGGTGTATGTATATTGTACTTTTGAACGGTAAACAGGAGTTCATATTGACACATCGAAATTCATTTTTTTTTCGAACTTTTTCAAATTTTTCAATTAAGGCCAGAGAAGGAAAAGTAAATGTAGTTTACATTGATAATCTAACGTTATTAAATTATATAATTAAAAGGGTCTTTTTAGTGATCTCTGTTCCAAGTACTCGGATCACATTACACACAGCTTTCTTAATGTCAGGACTCTCAGTATCAAAGTCAAAAATCGGTCTAATCCTCATCATGGATGTGTCATATATCATTAAGTTGCCATTTATCTCGCTGATTTGATCACTTTCAATTATTGATAAAAGTTCCCACATAGGTATTAAACCTGGAACAACATTAGGTAACTTTCTTAACTTTTCTATCTTTCTCTCTGCATCATCCACATCCAAATCAGAACCTTCCTCAGTATTTTGATTCTGAGACTCAGCACCTTTTGTCTTCTTCTGGTAGATATCCTTGAAGTTATTCTTATTGTAATGTATTCCCAGCTCACGTAATCTATACACTACTTGATTAATCTTATTTGGTTCAAGAGCAATACCATTATTACCGTATAGTAATTCTGCAATGTTTTTAACCTCGGATTCCGTATTGACACTGGGGAACCCACCGTGCAACTTCTCATTCAATGGTAATTCTCTTTTAATATCAATAATATTACAGATTGAGCTAACAAATAGTTTACCATTGCTAATCATACCGTTTTTCTTCAAATAGTCTAATGAAACATACTCACTATTACAGACATCCAACAATTCACCACCATAGGCACCCTTGTAATTCATCTTGTCACAGTCTTCAACATAGTATCCCAAGTAATAATAAGGCCTATTAATTTTGGAAAGGATAGTTAGTTCTCTCAATGCACTGAGCTTACCCAGAGACCACTTGCGGAAAGCTGGATCCCATATGAAATAGACAGATGACATACCACTCGGTAAGAAGTCTGTCACAGCAATGGCAATCAATTTGCCATTGTAGTAATAGCATTCATGTGCTGGACCAATACGCTTTAATTTTTCATTTGGGCCGATAGTAGCCCAATTATTCAATTGTTCCCACTCTTCAGTAGTACCCATCTGTACGGATTCAGAAAATGGAGAATCGCATAAAAATCTTTTGAATGATTTTGGGTTACTCTCGAAATCGTTATGAATTGTTTCTTGGTATTTTACAAATAACTCATACTTTTCTTCTGTAAACGTTGGAGGCTCAAATTTAGTGTGAAAGGAATCAGAAGTGCCTTCGATTTCACTTAATTCCTTAATGAAATCCATTGGGACATTCTTCTTTTTGTGAGATAAAGTTTCACCACATACTTGGTGTCTAAATTTCTTCACACAACTCTTGAGTTCTTTAGTTAACTGCACATTTTCAGGATTCGTACGAATTGTATATAGACGACAACAATTTCGCAGCAAATCTGGCTTATATATAAAAGAACCAGATCTTCTAAAGCCCATATTACACAACCTGTCATATAACTCAACAGATATCAATTCACTTTGAAATCCTACTGTCGAATTGTCAAGCTCAATGTCCTTCATATCCTTCCTATGCTCATTATACCATGACCTCAATGGGAACAAATTTTCAGTATTGGGTTTCTTACCTTTACAATAACCACATTTAGCACAAGGTTCTGAGAAATACATAGGTTGAGTGATAATCAACCTATCTGAGATATTCATGCTTGCCTGTTTAATTTTGTTTATTGCTATTGGAGGTATGCCAAGATGAAAAAAATATGGGTGTGAAAAATGGGATCCTTATAAGATTAACAAAAGTAATAAAACAACCTTCAGAACCTTACAAAAACAAAAATAATCAAGAAAGATGTTAAAATTATGCTCTATGGAAAGACAAAAAGTTGGAATTTACTTTTCTAGAAGATTTAAATCAACTTATTATGAATTATTTCCTTCCACATTCCCAGATAAGAAGCCAATATGGTCAATAGATCAGAAGAAGTTACGTAAGGAATACCGTTCATTACAAGCACAATTCCATCCAGACATAATACAAAAAGCTGTAGAAGAAGGAAATGACTGTCAATCGTCGTTATTAAATAAAGCATATCACACTCTGAAGGAACCCCTACGAAGATCTCAATATATGCTTAAGCTACTGGATGACGTTGATTTAACTCAGGATACAATTAGTCAAAAGTTAACACAGACTGATCCGGAATTACTAATGAAGGTCTTGGATATCCATGATGAACTCTCGGAAATGACAAATGAGGAAGACGTCCGTAACATTGAAAAGGAAAATAAAGAGAGGATAAAACATATTGAGTCAGAGTTGCAAGATGCCTACAATAGCAGGGACTTTGAGACTGCAATTAAATTGACTGTTGAGTTAAAATATTGGGCAAATCTTGCAATGGCCATAAAGGAATGGGCTCCGGGTAAACCAGTTGAATTGGTTCATTAGTTATAATACATAGATAATCTTCTTTCCTTTGTATATATACATTACATGATTTCTTTTTAGTAATTAATTTTGCTTATTCGTCTTTTATCATACTTGAGGTAATTCGAATTCACACTTGGCAAATTCTTCCCATTCCTCATCGTTGGATGGATATTGTCTCAGCCATTTCATTCTTTGGCCAGATACGGCTTGATCATTAATTCTGAAACCGAATACCTTTAATTGGTAAGATTCCTTACCCTTGCGTTCAACATAGTCTTCTAATTCCTTGAAATGCTTCAAGAAAACACCTGGAAAACTGGTACCCCAGTAGGCACCTTCCAAACATAGAAATCTTGAAGATTGAGGTAAATATAAATCTTGGCAACTTGGACAGTATAATCTAACAGTATGTTTCCCAATGGTATCACTTAGACCACATGGTAGCAATTGCATACCGTTACAGTAGTAACGAGGACATGTACCAAATTGTTTGTGATCAAACTTCTCAGCCATTGCTTGTAAACCTTGTTTCGTTAAGATATATCTAGCATGGATCAACCCGTATAATTGTTCTGCAGCGTGTTCAATAATACTTCTATTCACTATTTGTGGTTTATTCTTGTCTTTACCGTTATTATTACTATTGCCATTTGTAGCTGAATCATTACCTTCCATATGAACATCTTGGTCATAGTCCTCTTCATCGTCATCGTCATCACTCATAGCCTCCAAATCCAATATTAAATCCAATGCTTTACGATAATGTGGAACCTCCTGTGATAAGGAAGTCATGTTAAAATCATCTTCAATAAAATCAGTAGGAACTTGACAGAAGTACTCATGACCAAATCTGGAACAAAAAGAGGGAATCCATTCATCGTAAGTGACACTATCCTCGTCAGAGGAATGAGAATGGTCTTCAATAAACTGGGACATCGTCTTTCTCGTTGCTTCTTGTTTATTCTGAATGGTTTACCACTTTTTAATTGTAGTCACTAATACCATTTCGACTTGCAATATAAAATTTTTTTGTTTTTTCCTTTACACGAGAAAAATACTAAACTTTGAAAAATATCATACTTCTTAATGAACACGCAACAATACTTCAAACAAGATTAAGGAGATACACATAAAGATATACACACAATGGCTTGTAATTGGATTTTAATACTGACACTACTATTTATTTTTGTGACTAAGTTTTTACAATACACTGCTAAGTATCACGAACAATGGATTGCTCAAATGTCCTTAAGCAAGACTTCATCATATAAGACCTTTACAGAGAAATTACACGAACAAAAAAAATTACGTGATGCTAATAATAGAATTTCTGCTCAGGATAACTATGCCAAATGGACTAAGAATAATAGAAAGTTGGATAAGTTAGCTGCTGAATTGAAAGAATTGAAGACTGCTATTGATACTGAAAGTGGTAGTTTCAAGAAGACATTAAAGACATTGAAGATAATTTGTTTAACTTTACCCTTCTTAGCTTTAAAATTATTAAAGGGTAAAGAGATTGTTTACTATTTACCAAGTGATAAATTATTTCCACATTTATTCAATGGTGTTTGGAATCAAGGGTTTTTATTCTTAGTTATGTTCCCATTGAATTTTATTGCTCAACGTGTCAGTTTCATTAGAAATATGACATTCCTTACCTCTAAGATTGTTGTATTTTCTGGTAATGTTGTTGGAATCTCCCTTGGTATTTGGATTTGGGCTTTTACCAATGTTCTTTCCAATATTGAATTTATTGTCGATGAATTAATTATTAAGGAAGGAGTTATAAAGCCAGAGGAGAAGGTTAACACAATTGTTGAGGACGAAGTTAAATTGGATTAAATTTCGAAGTTATACATAAACCATATAAAATTTTCAAATAATATAATTTTGCAATTACCAATGAATTGTCTATAAGATATGTTACGATGTGAAATTGAAAGTCATGATAATACGTAATTTTATTTTATTTTATTTTTTTTTTTATCTTGATTATATACAAATAGATTTATTTGATAAGATGATTAGATTCTTAAGTCTAGGTTTGGTCTGACATCCTTACCGATTCTACCCTTAGATCTGTTGAATTTACCAACATCAGCTAATTCTCTACCTTCATTATCTAAATCCTTTAATTTATAGATTCTAATCAACCAATTTTCAGAGGTAAATACTTCATCGAAGTAATCTAATTCTTCAACATCAGCCGCTGTAATCTCTTGATTTCTGACTCTATCTTGTCCCTTACCGTTAGGGTACAATTCAGCGAAATCCTTGTAACACATCTTATACATTAGGGATTTCTTCATAGTTTGACTAGCTTGAGAATCAACTCTGTATTCACTGTCATTGACAAAGAAATCGGCTTCATGAATTTCCTCTGGCCAAATCCCCTCTGCGATTCTAATCATCCAAAGGAACTTATTGATATCGTCCCCACCGAAACCCAAAACACCACCAAAGACAACAAGGACATAATCGACGTCATGTTCCTTTAGGATCTCATAGGAGACATCCTCTGGTGAAGCTAAGGCTTTACCAACGATCGCGATATGTGTATTGTTCCAAGTGTTGTTATCGACTAAAGTGGTACGATCAGCCATACCACCGATTTGATACCCGTAATCCCACCAAGCGGCGACCTTGGAGTCATAGTCGGTGTTCATACGTAACCAGTAGTAAGCTTCTCTGTAATCATCAATTAATGCCATCTTACCGTCGTGACCTTGGGATGGAAGAACAACGGATGGGGAAGAATAAGCAGTGGAGGTAACCCAAGTACAATGGTAGATGAATAAATACATGTAGTAAACGAAGGAACCTGAGACGATAATACGTGCTAATAGGGAGGATGCAGACTTACGTCTTTGAGTAGTGTGAGTGGAGAAGTAATCTGAGAAATCTAAGTATACGTCAAATAATTTGGATAAAGCGACGGCACCACAGATACAGATGACAGGAGTTAAAGTTAACATCAATCTAATCATGACACCAGCGAAATAAGAACATAGGACTGAGTAAGCGATGATAAAGACATGTTCATCCTTAAGGTCCATGAATAATAAAAAGACACCCGCTGGGAAAAGCCAAATTAAGAAATGTGTGTCGAAGAAGAAAGCAGGCCAAGTGACAGGTTGATGTTCTGAGACAGAGGCGATAATTGGGATATGAATCTTTGCATATGAAGTGTCCCATAGAGAATAAAATCTACCAGTCCATGGAGCGATAAAACCAAAATAAGTTAATGTGAATAAACCTAAAATACCGATAGCCATGATAATAACTAAGGAGACAGCCATAATAACTTTAAATTTCTTTGCAGAGACCTTTGTCTTGATGAAATCACCAAGTGCGACGATTTGTAATAAGCCAAAGACACCTAATGCAGCCATATGATCATTGGATCTAATAGGTAAGAAACCAACAAAAGGAATTTGCATTGAGGCTACTGTACCGATAACGAACCAAGTATTGTAAGCGACATAAACCTTTGGAGTATATCTACCCATTAGGATCAATAGGAAAACATGGAATGGGATCAAGTTTGTAATGAAGACGTAACCACCCCAAGCGGAGACCATATAGAAGTAACATAAAGCAGCGGCACAACCATTAAGTATGGAACCATACTTTAGGGCTTTAATCCAAAACATGAAGGTGATCATCAAGAGAGTGATAGCAATTGCTTCATTATCATAGGAACCCGCGACAGATCTTGAGATATAACCTGGGACGATACCGATAAAGGCAGCGGCCAAAAGACCAGCTTTTTGATCCTTAATTTCACAAGTTAATTTGTAGGTAACGTATGCTGTAATAGCGGAGAAAGCAGGAGCGAATAGGACACAGATATTTCTAATATCGATTGGTAAACCTATGCTTTTTAAGGTATGCCAGATAAGGGCAGATGATGCCATTAGACCTGGATATAGAGTACCACCTGTGACTCTACCCAATGGATACCAAGTTCTTTCATCGAACCAGTTTAAAAATTCCTTGAAGGAGTTATTTACTAAATATTGTGTAGCCCTATAGTTAAACCAGGGGTCGAATTCGTGAATAATGGATTCGAATCTTATGATTGAAAATAGACGAGATGAGATTGATGCGACTATTATTGAGATAAAGATAAGAGTTTTGATTGATGATTGAACCCATTGAACAGTTGAAGTATTATTATCATGTTGTTTTGGTACCGATTTGGAATCCACATTCTTCGAATCAGTCTTTGACATTCTATCTGATTATTTGTGGAGAAACAGGTAGTTTTTATGGAAAGAGATGTATTCGGTGTGTGGAATTATACTAGATGGATAAGATAGAAATATGAACAAATGTCTGATAAATTTATATAGATATAATAAGTTGTTAACACGTTTGACCAACAAGCGATCAAAGTGGACACGTTAGAGTGAAAAAAAAAAAACACGCGTCTGTGCGGGTAACATGACTTTTTCCGAAATCGGACGTGTCTGTGTTTTTTTTTGTACTGTGTAGAATCTCATGATTGTAACATATTTTACAGGGATATTATAGCTAAATATCATTTCTACAAGCTCATATATAAGCGACTCTAATTCAAGTATGTCTCTCTACAAACATATATATAACCTTCTCACTACTTTCTATAAATTTGCATTAAACAAAAAAAACGGCTGTGCTTTCTTTATACATCACGTGACACACACATACATAACTTTAATCTATCTTCAAATTCTTCTCCATTGTTTAAAAACTAATTCACAAACTTATAATTAATTACCCTTGTCATCATCGCCACCCATATATGACAGATTATCCCTGGTTGATACTATGGTACGGGCTAGATGTCTTATGGCTATTGGCATGTTTTCTCGTGCTATACATGTATTGCAACACCCCTCGATAATCACACAAACACACTCTTTCTACAAATTAATAATATCCATTCTCTTTATAATATTCGTCGCTATTAACAATTCACCCTTACTTCACCACACCCACACACCATATATATATATATATAAATGTATATATATCCCCCTCCAAAAAGGATAAAAACATCTTATTCAAATCAAATCTAAACTATATCCCACCCCCTTCCACAAAGGACCAATGAATACTAATACAAGGTCAACGGATTTACCTGTGGCCGCTCCACCACAACATTTTAAACCACAACGTACCATTCCGGCTGCTGTAAACGCAAAGACTCCAACTATCACGGAAGAACAGGATGAGGATATAGAGAGGGACAGAGTAGCCTCGGAGATTACGGACCCCAACAGATCCATAGCTGTAAGTATGCCCCTCACGTTTGAAAAGGTTAAAGTTAGAGGACATAGAGCTCATGGTGAGCAAAGTGTCTTGAGTTCACTTAGTTTGAGAAGTCTCGTAGATAGGAAAGTTGAACAACAACAACAACAACAAAGTTCAGTAGAGGAAAAAACATTGGAGACAGCTGGAATTGGTTTGCAATTACCATTTACAGATGATCAGAGACTTGATTTAGAGGATTCAGACGTAAGTGTTAATTTGACAACGCAGGCGTTGAGAAAGTTATCCGTTTTAAAGATTGCAAAAGTAGAAGATGAGGAACCCTTGGAAAATCAAAATGATAATGATAATGATACCATTAGATTGACACAATCTAAGGCTGAATTAGAAGATATTAGAGCAAGGACTCCCCTGATTAAAAGTACAAATGGATTTGATACAACGATGGGAGAATCGCAAAATTTAGAGATTGATGATATCGAGAATTCGAAACTTAATAACCAAATCAATCATCAAGAAAATTCGAATTCAAAAGAAGATAAGGAAAATGTATTAATCGATATTGATCCATTGTCGACTAAATCAATGACATTCAATAATGATATAGAAAAGGAATCACAACTTGAAAATAATTTAAATCATTTTTCTATTCAAAGTAATAACTCATCAAGATCTAACATTAGTAAATATGATCCACAACTCAAACAAAATATGTTTAATGATAACATTATAAATGATTTACAAGAATCTAAATCAATACCAACATTAAAAAGAAATAATTCTTCGATTGAATCCCTAAAGAGATCAAAGACTCCAACTAGTATGAATAGTAAAATTAATCTAATGACACTTCAACAGACTAATGATTCATTATTAAGAACAGGTTCAACAAATAGATTGATGAAGGAAAAGAGTAAACAAAATTTAATAATAAATAATATACAATCCACAAATGTACCAATGAGACAATTATTAAGAGCAAGAAATTCATTGGATATCATTCAAAATCCATCATCACAATTACAACCTCAAAATTCTTCATTTGTATTATCATCATCAAATAAAAAATTACCAAAACAAATCAATAATCCAAAGAAACCATTATATGTTCCAGCTGTATTACGTAACGTATCAGAGACCAATTTAACATCAGAAGATTTACAAGAGTATTCAAATCAAACAAATGAAGTATCAACTACAGCAACAGCTCATGATTATCTCTCAATTTATTCACATAATCAATTAGATATCGATGAGATTCTTAATCAAAATACATCAACAAAGAAACAATTACGTCCCAGAACAAACACAAACTCTCAATCGAGTGTTCATTCAAATGCATCATCGTTTTACGATACTTATAAACAAAAATTTCAATCATTAATGTCTTATTATAATAATGAACCAAAGATAACTCGTCAACATTGGATTCCAGACGCAGAACGTTTTAATTGTAAAAAATGTAATATCAAATTTACTGTCATTGAAAGGAAACATCATTGTCGTCATTGTGGGGAAATTTTTTGTGCCAATGATGTTAAGAATATGGTATATCTAGATGCAGAGGCTAAATTTTCCCAATTGAGACAATTTGGCGGTGGTGTGTTAGTTAAAGTTTGTGATGATTGCCTGATGCAAAATGAGAATTATTTAAAAGAAGTTAAATTGAGGAAATTGAAAAAACTAGAACAGGGACAAACGCAATCAAGAGGTGATGAATTTTTACCAATGAAGAGAAGACAAGGAGCATCTGATAGAAGAGAGAGTATAGTAGGTAGTGTTCCTGTTGATTGGAATTGGAGTAGTTTTTAATAAAATTATAGGACATGTAAAACTTGTAATCATTGATATATTTATTTCTTAACCTCAACTCAGATTTGAAACATGCAAAATTCTTTAAAGAATATTAGAAACTTTCTCGTTAACTTAAATATGCAACGTTACTTTGGTTAGCTTCGTTACATTTTATACTTGCTCTTTGAAAATTACTACCCCCTAGATGATTGGTTGTCAGTCAAATTAAACTTCCAAGAAATTTATTTTTACCGTAACGGGAACTCTATATAGTTAAATGCCCGACTACGTTTTAGCTGCATGAAAAATCAAACAGAAATCATCAATTTTTAAGTTAAGATGAGAAGCAAAAAATTAGGTGCATCGATGAGTTGTCCAAAACAAAAGTTATCGTGGCACTAACATTAAAGTGAGTTTGTTTTAAATTACATCAAAGCGCAAATTTTTAAAAGGATTTTGTTTAACAGAATAATAGTATTCAATGGTTAAACAATTATTTTTCATAAAATCAAAGATTCCCCCAAGTAATGAGATGAAATTGCCCAACTATTATTGTTCAATAATCACCACTCAAATAAGTGTGGTTTTTTTTTCCATCTGTTTTTAAAGTTATTACGTAACAGAATGTAACACGATGAACATCGGTAAAAACACTAATATACAAATTGATCCTAAAATTTTAATAGATAATGTTATTACTCTGAGAAGCTTCAATTATATTTTTTTCTTAATCATAAACTTATAATCTACAAAATAGGTTGAATTTCCTTCTTGAATAAGATATCTTTATGTATCTTCTCTGCTTCCAATCAGTGGGGTAATTGGGATTTATTTACCCTCCGATATATATATATATACGAAACAAAAAAAAATTTAATCATTTTCTTCCTGTCTTAAAAATATATCTTTTCTAAAGTGATTTCGTGACAGGTAATATATTTCATTAGAAATTTGTATAGAATATATAATTGTATTGTTTGTACAAGGAACTGATATTGACGAGCTTGTAATATCAGTGATATTAACTGATGTATTAGAAATATCAATGATGCAGAAGATCAACTAGTTAAGAAATTTGTTCAATTTTTTAACTCGTTGTTATGAAAAACCCTCTATAATTCCTCAAAAAGAGGCCAGGTTGTGGAGAGAAATAAATTTGTTATGCAAAATGTGTTGTTGGTATTGGGGGGTTTGGTAATGAACATCAATTACCATATTACACTAATCTATAACAAATTATAGAATCAGACCTTTTGTGGATAAGCTTTGTTTAATTCACAGTAGATTATATCAGTTAGTGGAGTGTGAAATGGGTTTAAACCATAGTCTCTGATAATACCACCTAATGCGAGATATAAAAGTTCAACTTGAACCTCGCTTTGTGGTAAAATAGACATATCTAACCTAACGTGTTGTTCAAATAGGTTTAGAGAGATTTTAGAAAGTAACTCAGCTGAGAACATTTGTGCAACTGTAGCATCCAAAGAATCGATGATAATATGTGGGAAATAGTTTTGAATAACATAAAAAAATAAGGAATGTAAAGATGATCTTCCAGAAGCTCTTAATCCAGAGTAATTTTGTAAACAGGCGGCCAACTTGCCTATTTCATTACACGTTCTTGAAGTTTGGATGCTGTTTACGATTTTCTTTGATGATGAGCCTTCCATATTGCAAACCTTAGAATCAATGATATGTGAAAGTAATTTCTTAGTTATTATATCGTTAGACTGATTGAATGTAATTTTTGGGGTGGAAGCTGCAGAGATAGAATAACGTTCTCTGGAGATGAAGTTAGCAAATTGAACAGAAATTGGAGCCTCTTCTTCGATTACTTGTTGAGGGCTAGACATAGAATAAAATTGTAAAGGTTTGAGATTAATAATTGGGGAAGACGTCTGAATCGTTGGTTGTTGTTGGTAAGGAGTTTCCTCGAATGATACAGAAGAATTAGACATAACATCTGAAGGAATTGACAATGGACTTGAAAAAATGTAATCAGATTTCATGCTGTTAGTAATAAAGTTATCACCAATAGGATGAACTATGGAACTACCCGAATCAGACAAAGCAGATACATGTGCCAGTTGAATAGCACTATCAACCAGCTCCTTTGAAGAAGCAGGAATGTGAGAAATGCTTGCCGCTCTTCTTTTTTGGGAGCGTTTTCTGTTTCTTCTGACAGACTGAATAGCAGCAACAACTAATTTTTCAAATTTATCTAAGGTAGAAATATTGTAGCCGAATTCTTCCCTTAAGATATTGGCAATTAATTTAATCTTTTTGTCTTGTTCACTAGCCTTTAAACTACCGGAGTTAAAGCTATCGATCAATTCAAGTCTTCTATTTGAGAACATTCTCCACTTCATTTCGTCTTTGAAGTTAAGTATTTCTCTAATTTGACTAGTAGTGCCTGATGCACCGCCGGTGTAGCTATTTAGTTTATATTTCATAAACTTACTAGACTTAGTAGCAGTTGGAAATTTCTTATAGACGATAGAAGGCATATTTGTTTCTATAATTCAATATTGGTTCAGCGTTGCTAAGACAATGGCTTCTTTTTGATTCAATGTGCTTGAAATCAAACACAGAAATGGAAATGGGTCAGAGGAAGATTAAAACATAATCAGGCAAATTTAATCACATCTTATATATGATTTTTTTACATTTGCAACCTCTGGATTGCCGGCCCCTGGTTAGTGCATTAATTTGTTGGTGTACATTACTGAAGTGCGTCGAATCTGTGCATCCAAGCTCCAATGTATTGAGATCTACGTATCTTTTTTCGAAATCTATTATGTAATTTGAAAGAGAAACTTTAAATTTTTGAATACATATGGGGCACCAACATACGGTTTCTAAATTCCGATATCAAAAGGATGAAGGGAGGAATTTATGTCCTCTCCAACTTCAAACAACTAAGCGAAGTTACTAATGATTTGCGAGGTATTTGAGAGAGAACAAGCAGTGGATCACCTAATATATTTATAAACTGCACAGATTACCTCCAGAGAAATAATGCAGGACATGTTCCGAAAAGTTTTTTTTTTTTTTTTCAATTATAATAGATTTCCTAAAGATGACGGTCATTGTCATATACCCGATCGGGATTTTAGTTACTTTTTATCGTAATCCTGCACCTTTTTTCAGGGGGTCAAGCCTGCGTATTCTTTAGAGTTGTTTCTCAAAAGAGAAAGATTGACATAAATGGTATGTTTCTCGATGATTCCCTTAATAGCAACCATCCTGCCATTACGGAGCCGCAATTTTTACTTGAGGTTGCGACTAGATTCCCAGTTCGTCGTGCAGTTCATAAAATGATGATCTGCCAGTGCAATTCATCAATTTTCGGTTCGATAATTAAGTGAAACTTCAGAGAAAGTTAAAAACAAAGTGTATCTTCACTCGGCACAAAAATGGTCCTTTGGAGGCTATGTCTAAAAATGCCTTGTGCACAAATATTAGAGCATTTTTAGTATTATTGAAGTGTGTCCCTAGTTTAATCCGACAAATATCCATCACGAAATTGCATCTTATTTCCAAGAACCATCTTTTCCGCAACCACATTAATCATTATACTTTTCCCTTACCAGTGAATCTTAAAATAATCTAGCATTATTAATCAATAATTAACACGTCAGGAGTCTATTCGGAAACGGAATTTGTCTCTTCTTGTTACGCGATAATTTTTTTCTTAATTACTCAAGTAATGGGTGATAATATAAGTTCCAGAACCTTATCTAACAACAGAATCACAAAAAAATGTTCAAGATCTAATGGATTTCGGATTTAAGTCAATGACAACAGCAAGTAAACCGAACCTGAAAAATATAATGGTGATATCATAAATTATATCAAGTAGCAAATAGATAATTGTTTTGCGTACATGAGTAGGATCAACTAGTTTGATGGAGAAGGGGGGAGGCGGTAATGGAGATGATGGTAACCCATATGCATCGAAAGTAAATATTAACTCTTATCAATATCAAATAAGGAAATAATTAAGAGACTCCGCAACAACAAACAGACTGTAGTGCAGCGGAATACAAATTTTTCAAACGAATCTCTTGGTATCTCAAAAGGAAATCTAAAATTCTTTGCAATGAGGAACTACTTGCATACAAAGATATGTAGGCTCCGTTGATGGATTGGAAAGGTCTAGCTCATTTTATTACGTAATGAATAAGGTTAAGTGATTGCTGGTAGAAGAAAAGTTCTTGCTGCACGATTTGGCCACGGCCTTTTTTAGAGACGTACACCTGAAACTCTTGTATTGTTTTTTCAAATCTCGGCATGAAGCTCGGTTTTAATTTATTACTCCCGGCAACTCTGAAAAAGAAATAACTGGTCGTACACTTTATTTGAGCAACATGATGGGGAGATATTTTAAGAAACTAGCAAATACCATACCGAATACAGTATACTTTCATTGCGAATCTCCTGAAATGGCCGGAATTAACTTTTTTCTAAGGGCAAAAGACATCTAGACGACGACTAGATTCCGATAAAATAATAGGATATAAATTGGTCAGATCCTTCTCTAAATATATTCTGTACCTCTTGTTTCATGATGAAAACTGAATTTGAGTAAAGGAAAAATTTTAGAGATCTGAAAATATAATGGTGACGGCAACGGTAATTACCTTCAACTTTTACCATAATTTCGTGACATTCCGTTAATACTGCAGAAGTTAATTTTATATTCGAAATCGTGTTCATAATTTCCGCTTTTATATAAACGTAATTAAATCTCCATACGAGTTAAAATGGTATTAACTTTCAAGTATTCAATAATTTGAAGTATATTCTGTAATTAACTTACGCCTTCAATAGTAAATAAGTTCCGTTTTAAAAGTAGGTTAATCGGTAAAGCCCGTTTCTCAATTTTTAATTTACAATTAGATGGATTATACTGGTTTTAGTCAGGCAAGTTCAGAAAATTGGAATATATTAAACAACTTTCTATATTTTCAGTCATTATGTGGGGAGATGTGAACTCACCTCAAAGTGTTTTAATTTCCTTATCTACTTTAGCTCCTATTCTTTCAATGCGGACAAATGATTTTTTTTCATACTTGATAAAACATTGTTTCAAGATGTTCTAGTATTAAAGTTTTACAATTTTTGATCAGATTACCTAGTAACATTTACATTTGATTAATGTGTCTAGATATAATATTGTTAAAGAAAACAGTTATAACTCACTTTCCATTAAGATAAGCATTCATTAAGTATTGGGGTCTAGATCGTAATTTTTTAATTATGTCTGTGGCCATAGAATATATTTTTTCTGATGACAGTATATCATAAATTAAGCTATAAGAAATGACAACACAAGCATTATCAATTTCTCTTCCTTGTGGTTGAAAATAGCAACTAGGAATACTTAACTATAGCCTCACATTAACATAAAGTGACTCTAATACAATTTCCTCTGATTTTTTTGGGGTCCATTTTACATGATTGTTATTAACAGTATATTAAAATAAAATTCTTTCAATTTACTGACACTCCCTCTGTATCAAAGTTTTTGTTACCTCAGTTGACCTGATACAATTAACTTGGTACCTCGAAGTTTATCTGTTCCTTTTTCGGAACTAAATCATAGTATAAAATAAAGTTTCGTGGGGGGAACTCCCACGGAGGTACGTCCTGTATCGAAATTTGTTCAGTTACTTTTGTGTGACGTTGATATGCGTAGGTGTGATTTACGTAAGATAATTGACCATCAAATTGTTAATTATTTTAGTTTCTCGCTCTGTGGAATTTCACTGGCCTCAGTGTTCCTCCTAGAGATTTTTTTTTGTTAGGCGAATAACTACCGTAGCTGCCTAAAAAAAAGATAGATGAAATTTCTTTGCCAAAAAATAATGATCCAGCTTCTAGATTTCATTGAAATTTTTTTACTGGAATGTTTCCTGAATGAAGGAACAACTAATATTGGTTTAATAGGGCAGGGGAAATTTTACTTCTGATGATTTTACTGCATGATATGATTTGTCATTTGTGAATCGATTGCATTTTGCAGGAACGATTTCCGATGTTCCTATTGTACATTATGATTGGAATTAAAAGTGAAATGAATAACGCATCAACTTCCACATTTTATGATCTAACTTTTTGGCCATTTCAAAATTAACTGTTAGTCTTACTCAGGTTAATGAACTGTATACGTGTTGGTTACCGCTTTCGGACAGGTTCCTTGAAGTTTACTTAATTCAAATATAGTAAAAGATCTAGCTTCCATGAATGAACGATTATATATTTAGGTTTTTCATTTTTTTTTTCTCCGTTTTAGTATGTGCATATATCAAATTAGAGATTTTTACTTTTTATAGGGAGTAACCAACAAAAGGCCTTAAACTTCTAATCTGAAGAGAAAAAACATGTGGCGTGAAAGATGTATACTAATCAATGGGGTTCCTGAGGCATTAATATAAATTTATTGGTGACGTATCACTTGTTTTGTTTTCGTGGAAGACTTAAAAAACTGCTAACATTCTAATAAGGTTTAAGTATCAGAAGATTTAAGTAAATTCATCTCTCTCACTTAAATAGACTCCACTCCACAACCTTTTAAAGTTCATCAAAAAGTTTATTATAAATTTTTACAAAGTAGTAAGAGGTACTGATGTGTTCGATCTAAACCTGGTTTTTATCGGCAAAAGACAAGATTTCGTTGTCCTTTTCACAGTTATTATTTTCCAAATAATCTTTCTTTGGACATAGATACTCCACTTCCATTTCTTTAGTCAATGTGCCATTAGCTGTACGTAGACAATAGACCAACTTTTAGGATCCATATTCGGAGGTGCTAATGCGGGACTTGCATATATGAAGACGAGGAGTCTAGACTATTGTTATATTGCTGAGATTTTTCTTGATACCTATACAAAATGGTATATTGTATGTCCGTAGATTTCATTTTAAGTTTTATTCTTTTTTTTTTTTTGAGGTATTGAGCGTTGCAAAAAAAATCACAGTTACCTAAGGAGGCTATGTGATTCCTGGGCTATTTCAGTACCGTGCAAAAAGAATTACATCGGCTTCTTTGAAGATATGGCAGCTCCTATTGTGGTAACTTACATCTGCATTCTTTAGTGGTTGCTTTTGTCAATTTACAACACATTTCCCTGTTTTGGACATTGTTTAGTGTTTGTGGAGTTAATTAATTCGAAGAATGATTGTTGCAAAATGTTTAATTATACTTGAAGCAAGTCAGTAATTATTGCTTTCCCTAAAACAAAGTGACGAAAGAAGGAATGTAATTAATTATGCGTGTTTGTTACTTCCAAGGTGCATGCCCCCTCAGGAGAATTATATATTATTCTTTGGTGACGTGATCAATATGCAGCAATACAAGCAGAAGTGATCAAACTGAAATCTCTGAAATAAGCCACATAATATCAGTTTCAGTAAATGTCAGTCCGAAAAAGGTTTGTCATCGCTCTTCACAGAATCTAGTCTTTTGAGAGATGCATGCTGAAAGGTTAAATTTTGTTCAAAATATCTTAATTAGGTAATTAATCAACAATGGAGTTGGACACATACATTTACAAACTCTAATTTTGACACCCCGCTCTGAATTTCTCATAATAACAGAACCGGTAATATTATTATGAGTAAAATTGCCTATATCAGTGACTGAAAATATCAGTTCTCATTTGTTGTGCAAATGGTATTCCAATTAAATAACACAGACGTGTTAAATTCAAACCGTTATTGAAGTTTGTACGAGAGAGTGTAACTAATCTTCGGCTATCTTGAATATTTAATACTTCCTTCTGATTTATTTCTATTCATTAGATGGTTTTAAAGTCATTCAGAGGTGAAGTCTATTATTTTTTTTTCTGGTATGTTAGCCTGTTTTTTCGATAAGAAATCTTTTTTTTTTTTTTTCGTATACCTCATGAAGTCCGTGGGTAGTAACCCACCTACATTCACATTTTGCATTTTTCCATACAGATTTCTTTTAAGGTAATAATAACTTCACAATTATTAAACTATTCTTTTAGAATAACAAAAACCTCATTAATTGTTACAAACCTCAAATTTGAGCTTTAGGGGGAAAAATATTTTCTTAAACAATCCTAAAAAACCCCAAAATTTTGCCCACATAGCCTAATTAGTTAAGGTTATGAGTTGAGAACAAATTCAGAGAAGAGGGAAATTTCAGGGAAAATTTAAATGGTATCGTCAAATGATTTATTATAAAACAGATATATTTAAGGTTCATCTACAGATATAAGTATAAAGGCAAATGGATTTGGTATGTTTTAGGATACTTTTGAAATTTCTCTAACTCTTTGCGAACGGTCATATTTGTGGTGGGGAGACATATTCAGATAATAAAACAGCAATCTGTCTGTCTAACAAATCATAAGGTGATAGTTGCAATACTGACGGACTTGAAGAAATAGATTTTGTTGGTGTTTTAGGTGTTGGAAGTTGCTCTTTAAATCTTGGAAATAATTCATCAGATTGGAAATATTTGCTCCTTTCAACGAATTGATCCATTTTTTCTTCTTTACAATTATTTTCTTCTAATCCAGATGGAAGGTTAAAAGGTATTGGTGCAAAGGATCCTGGCGGTAGAGTCTGGAGAACTGGGGATTCAAATGCAAATAGTTTGGCATCAACAGCAAGAGAGGAAGATGTAGCATAATTGTTGGTTTTATTAGTGAATGAGGAACTGGTATCATAATTTACACTTTGAGGAAGTGATGAATTGGTACTGTTATAATTTATATTGTGGATTAAAGTTGAATCGTTATAAGGAGTTACAATGTTGGATATTAATAATCTCTCTTGCTTCACTATAGTTGATGCGCGTCTTGAAATTGGAATAAACAACTTACTTTCATCTAATGAACTGTTAACAAAATTTAATTCACGTTTTTTCATTGAACGTTTTCTATTTCTTCTGGCAGACTGAATTGCGACGGTCACTAGCCTTTCAAAACATTCTAATGTTGATAGTGGGTAACAAAATTCTTCCATGAGTAATTTTGAAATTTTTTCAATATTGTATTGTTGTTCGCTGGCCTTTTGTTCACTAAGTTTAAACTTATCAATTAAACTAAGTCTCCTTTGAGAAAATCTTTTCCATGTTGCTTCATTGTTAAATTTTAATATTTTTCTTATTTTGGTGGTTGTTCCATTTGTACCAATTGCTCGCGCAACCGGTTTGTGAATATTAATTTGTTTTTTGTTACGTCTAGTTGATTTTGAATTTGAGGTCATAGAAATCATTTAAATATGATAATGTGAAAAGAATTGATCAATGTTTGTCCAGCACTGATAACTTGAAAACCTAGAAAGTACGTTAGAAGAGGATCTGTTTGATGGACAAACTTATATATGACTGTATCCCTGTTGCAAGTATTATGATGATATGTCTTGTGGTGTATTTTTTTTTTTTTGTTAACTAGTTCTTCCTTTCAAGCTATTGTTGCTCAAGGTTACACCCACCAGATGGATAAACTCAAGTTCCAGTAGAGATTGTTTAATGAAAGAAAATTTAGTGGAGCTTAGTTATTATTTTTCTGAGAGTTTAGTTCTTCGCTTTCGGGATAACAATATACACGTTTGTTAAAATTAAAATTAAAGTTGTCCAAAAATTTTCTACATGATATTTCTACGTCCAAAAAAAGAGGGCAGTCCAGGAAATATAATTGCCCTTAAGTCCATATTAAAACCTTAAATGAGATAATGCAATGGTAGGCACTTTCTGTTATTGTAAAGAGATGAAAGTCAATCTGGTGCCCTTAGAGTACTATCTGTGACGCCAACAATGCCAAAGAAGTCCTCTAATGACTCTTGGAAGTTTATTCCGTACAACAGGTTTTGAAAAAGAAATTACACAGGTTTCATCTTATAGTATGGACAAAGTTCTGTCCAATTAAATTTGCATATTAGGTACTTAATTTTGCCTTCACCTCATTGACGTAGATGACATTACCAAAACAAAGGAAAGCAAAAGAACAAAGGGCTGTTGAAAAAAAATTATCAAATAATCCATTTGTCCTCCTTTTTTTTTTTCCCCTTATTCCAGATTTGAGAGGCGGAAATGCATGCACAATAAACTGCGTAGAGGCAAATTATGCGCGTGTTGTACCGCATTTTCACTGGTGCTGCATTCTCTAAGTGTAAAACAAAATTTCATTATGACGTACTCCGGTAAACTATAAAATTACCTTCAGGGGGGCCATTGTTCCTTTATTATGGAATCGTATCTACAGCGATAAGCCTTGTATTATAAGCAAAATGCCATTAAAACCTAAATTTCATAGAGATTAAATTCCTCTCTTTTACTGAAATGTTAATGAGCTGTATATTGTTTGTTAAAGCAAACTTTTTAAAAGGAGAAGAACTTATCGAAGTATCCCATATCCGGCTAGGATTCCTAAATCTATCTTAAAAATGAAACACGTAGACTATGGAGATACAAAAAAAAAAAAAATATCGGGCTCCCAAAATTGAACTTTATTTCTACTAACAATATTGCCAGATTTAGTCTTTCGCTGAATATGGAGATCTGGTTCACCTAAAATGATTTACCAATATCGGGCTTTAACTATTTAATGCATCTTTACTAATTTATTTTGTCACGACTGGAGGTACGGTAATTCATACCCTTGAATATTAATTACTTCTCAGGAGATTTTCCATTTGAAAAGTTTCAACGCATCTTGAGCGGGTCATAAAAATATTCAATGATATACATAGCATATATGTTATATCATGCATTGTATATTTGTCAGAAATTATAAAAATTAAACAGATTTGGGCGCGTGAGACTTTCTGCAGTTAGTGCGAAATCAAAATGCCGTTGGCGTGCAGAAAATGGTTGTTTGTTTGTTTGTTTTTTCATTTTACAGACAGAACTCTAAGTCCTAGATAAAATCGCACTGCACAGACTGTCATACACAACTCTATTTTGTACGTATATTGTGGATGGGATATCCGTTCAGGCTATCCTAGACCGGCATTTTACTCTCTTGATGGTTTATTTAACGGAATTTAGAAATATATGCACATCTGCCGTAACAAAAAAAAAACTCTTCTCCTAGGCGCACCAATTCAATGCTGTAATATCTAGAGGAGGAATCTGTGATTTTCCTTCACATCTATACGGAACATACATTGATAAAACGATGACCTCACTTTTACGTAACTATATCCTTCAGTTATATTCAATAAAAGGTACAATTTCTACCAAATGAAGGTTTCTTATTAAGATTAGATCTATTCATATCTTCCAGTCATTCCCTTACGAAATCTGATGTCATTCTGATCAAATAGAGTATTAGTTCCGATATAAATTGTATAAGACTATTTGTTTGAAATAAGGTTATGCGTGTAAACACAATATATCTAGATTCAATTTTTTTTTGAACCAAAATATTTTTCATCCATATATTTGTTAATGGTAGGTATTCTGGAGAATCCGAGAAGAATGCAATTGCATTTAACTTTTTTCAATAAATACAATTCTTTTTCATCTGACAAAAAGAGAGGAGCATGAGAACAATTATTTTACTCCTACCTACACGAACTTAGTTCAAATGTTGGTAAACCCCCTCTGTTAGAAACATCTGGATTCATGCATAATTTGCTTTGGGAAAAACAATTTCCAAAAACGGCAAAGTTGTAATGCATTTTGGTTCAGTAAATGCGATCAGGAATTGAGACTATATAAAATGAATGAAAAAAAAAAATTTTCGATGCAGTTGAAATTTTTTTTACCACTGAAACTACCGTACAACTAAATTATTTCAAAAGATCTCTGCGTGCGTTTAAAAAATCTCTAGATTCTCACAAAGAATACATTATTATTCTGAAATAGCAAAGTCCCTGTTGAAATTCTATTGTAAAAATCTGCATAAGGTAAAGAGAGAAAACTGTAGTAAACCTCTATGTTGTAACACATGCATCACTATCTTGCTTTGAATTTTTGCAAGCGCAATTGAATAATCAGCAATATATCATGGCGGGAAAAAAGATTAACTATTCGTAGTTCTTGTAAGAATAAAATAAATGGAACTTAGAGTCACATAAGTAGAATTTAGACGTCTATGTTAAGATTGTGATAATAAAACTTTAAAAAGCTGTAATCCGAGTTAGATGCTCAACTAAAATGTCATTCAAAACTTTTGAAAAGACTGGGGATACACTGTTAACATTATCTATTAAAAAATGATGTTAATCATACTTATTGGTTAATTACAAAGTTGAAATGATGAGGTTTTCCTATCCCCTTTAAACAAAGGTAGAGTCTATCTCTTCCTGAAGTACTACGGCATTTATGAATTAAATGCTTTGTTTGTCTTTATGACACAACACAATTCTGTGCACATAAACCATTAAGTTGATTATCGTATTCACCTTCATGTCATAAAACCATATTTTATATTTTGTCTTCCTATTGTTACATTTTGAACCCACTTTTACCTACTCGAATCTTATTTCCGACAAAAATAGAACTCTGAACTGTCTGTTACCATCTTTTTTACAGTTAATAATATAAAGGTTAATGTAAAATGATTTTTATTGTAAACTAACTCGTTAAAATGACAGATGTTCTTAGAGTGTGGAAGTTATGATAATTATATAAAAATAGTTACTATCCAGAATGGCATGAATTGTTTTATAACTAAACACTTGATCTATTGATTGTTTTTTCTATTTATTCTAAAGATTATATTTAACTATATTTTACGGAAACTTGTGGTAGTATTATTCTTATTGACATTAAAAGGATTCGTTGTTGTTAAGTCCGAGTTGTTTCTACTAGATTTTCTTATATTAGTCTCTGGTTTAATATAGTATATATATATATATCTTAGAATGTTAAAAAGAGTAGGGTTTTAAATGGTATATTAAATACTGACAACTATGAGTCCTTCGGTTGTAGCAGAGCTCCTCTCTCTCATTAAGTGAGAAAGAGTCTATAAGTATAAAGATATAGAAGATTATATAAGTTGGAAAAATATCCGCTTTATATATAAATTATCTAAACAGCAACATCGCATTGTACGATACCGCGTATCTGTAATATATTACAGTTCCAACAATATATAAATGTATAAATGAGAAAGTGCAAACTAATTAGGTTAGATGTATAATTCTCCTCCTTTATATATCCCAGAATCATTTAATCAGAACAATATATTCGCTCTAGAATATTCTGTGATGAGTAATATAATTTTATTACAATGTTCTAATATGATCAATATAATTGTTCTTGAACATTCTCCTCATTCGCAGAAAATATCTTCTTTCTATCATTCGGATATCTTTCTTTACCCATTGTTATCAACCGAAATCTTATACTGAAGTTCATAATAATTATTCTGTAATTGTTTGGATTCCATTTTTATTTGTAAAGGTTTTATTTTATTTGTATACGAATTATACTTAGATTTCTCCTCATGGACTTCAGAATCCACAAAAGAACATACATAATTTTACAGAAACATGTATGTGCACCTACTCCCTATTTATATAATTTCATTCCT